>JAXIVJ010003634.1:0-80000 GCA_036785665.1 Chirona hameri | reverse complement strand
TCAAGAGGCCCCTGGTCAGGCTCTAATGGCCCCTGGGCAGGTTCGAGAGGCCCCTGAACAGACACGATTGGCCCCTGGGAAGACTCTAATGGCCCCAAGGGCAGGTTCGAGAGGCCCCCGACCAGACTTGAATGGGCCCCTGGCAGGCTCAAGAGGATCCTGGGCAAGTTTTCGAAGCCTCTGGGAATGCTCGAAAGGTCCCTGGACAGGTTTTTTGCGCCCTTAAGTGGACTCGATGGGCCCCTGGACATGCTTGAGAGGCCCCTGGGCAGGTTTGTGGGGCCTCTTGAGGGGCCCCTGGGGCCTCTCGGGCTCATGGCCCCTATAAATGTCCAAAAGGCCCCTGAGGTGCCTTGGAAAGCCCTCCAGTGTCTCTGAAAGCCCTTGACATTCACCAGAGTGACCCCTCGCCTGGTTTGAGGGCTCCTCTGTAGCTTTTTGAAAGCCATTTAGCTAATGCAAAATGGTATCTGAGCCAATCTCGGCGAGGCCCCCTGTGACCCGTAAGGGGGGAGGGGGGAATTGCCAATTTGCCCCCCCCCCCCCTCTGGCTGCGCCCTTGGTTCGATGTATATCTGCTGGTGTGGCTGCTACTGACCCGTGTTGGCTGTTCGGTGTATATCTGCTGGTGTGGCTGCCACTGACCCGTGTTGGCTGTTCGGTGTATATCTGCTGGTGTGGCTGCCACTGACCTGTGCTGGCTGTTCGGTGTAGATCTGCTCCCCCTGTGCGGTGTGCCGCTGACCACTCTGATCTGCTCTCTGCTCCGCTGCTGCCCGCTCACTGAGTTCTGCCACGGCCGGCGCTCCGACCTTACTCTATTCACAGCTCTAACGTCACACTGACGTCAGATCAGGGCACGCGCCAGCTCTGGGAAAGGGGCCGGGCTTACAGCGCTGTGGTAAATGTCTTTTGATTGGTAAGAATTGATGGGATGTGCATTCATAGCGGCATCCAATACCAGTAAAACGCCCTTAAGCCCATGTAGTACTCCACAAAATACCATGCAATTGCTGACGCAATATGCCAGTCACTTATAAGACAGGTTGCTTTGCACTTAAAATGTTGATAATGAGCTCAAATGTACATAAATATTCACGAAACGCGCCTGAGGTGAAGTTCCCATGCTCGCGGTCTCAGCAATGGCGGCCAGTATCCAGGGGCGTTGTTTTCTATATCCAGGGGCCTTGTAGGGCCCAAGCCCTAGCAATGTTAAAGGAAATAGTTCACCTTCGGAAAATTTATCAGAACAGGATTTTATTATATTTTTTAATATAGTTTTTTTTCTTCAAAAATGGTCCTACATCGCGCCAATTTAGGACAGAAGGTCGTAAATTATTAAGTTTATGGTGTGAGTTATTGGTCTGCGCATGCTCCATGCAGTGCTGGCATTTTCAGATGATACGGTATATCATAT
Source organism: Chirona hameri (assembly GCA_036785665.1). Classification (NCBI taxonomy): domain Eukaryota; kingdom Metazoa; phylum Arthropoda; class Thecostraca; order Balanomorpha; family Balanidae; genus Chirona; species Chirona hameri. Next base: position 78,583 of record JAXIVJ010003634.1, on the reverse strand, counting down.
ATGCGCCGCATTTCTTCGCCAAAAAGTCAAATATATTCGGCTGGAGAGTCTTTTCAGACAAGAACAGTTGCAGATAGTGATTTCTCAACACGGGCTACAAAACTGCTATTTCAGTTAAAAACCCCATGTTGAAGGTGAACTATTTCCTTTAATTTGGGCCCCACCAATGCCTCTCTGGGCCCCACCAATGTTTTACAACATTTCCTAAAAGAGATAAGAAAACTTAAAAAAGACATTGGTACGAAGCCTATACGAATGTATAGCATGTGTGGCAATTACAATACTTAAAAACTGCAGCAAGGCGCCGTAGTCGGCGATGAACGAGCGAGCGCGAACGAAATGTATGGTGAATTTAAACTCGATGGGGTAAGTAGCTTCTAAGATACAAAAAAAGGTGTGCACGTGCGGACGTGCAGAGGCACCCCACCCCTGACTTGTGGGAAAGTGGCGACTAAGAGGTCCCTAAACGCACACCAAATTAGAGCACAATCGGCTCAGCCGTTCCTGAGATATATAATAGGGGTGTGCACGTGCGCACGTGCAGAGGCACCCCACCCATGACTTGTGGGAAGGCGGCGGCGGAGGGGTCCTTAACCATACACCAAATTTGAACAAAATCGGCTCAGCCGTTGCAGAGTTTTTACGAGAAAACACTTTTCAACACCCCTCACGCGGCACACGCCACGCGCAGTGGTAGTCACACACATGAGTCGGCACTGGTCTCAAACAGGTTAGGTTGGATGGGGCTACTCAGCACAAAGAAATGCGCTTGTCAATCGGACGTGCGGTTGCAGAGATATCAGCTTCTCAAAAGCGTCGCCACGGGCCGGGTTGGATCGGGCCGGGCCGGGCCGGGCCGGGTCGGGCCGCTCATATTCATATTTTTCCCATATTCCGTGGGGAAGGACGAGCGAGCGCTTCGCACTCGCTTGTAATCATAAGTTTGGGTTGTTTCAAATTTGGAAAACACCTCATATAAGTTGTTCAATTTCAGAACATGTATTCCTTGCTCAACTATTTCCCTAACGATTCAAACAAGACAACAATCATCATGACATGGCGGATAACATCAATGGGAAATTATTGGAGAGGTCAAAAGATCAGGAGTAGGACACTTTCTGACCTCGAAAGGATCCCTAAAGAAACCTCCAATGTAAATATGCGTCAACCCTATTTTCCAACATCAGTATATGTGACTATTGCAGAATGGCTGGAGTTGTGTGTCTCAATCTAATCTGACATGGAATACCTACACAACATGATTTCAGTGATACACACTTAACGTACTAATTTACACAAATGAAACCCTGCAAGAACACTTTTCTCAAATCGAAGCACCCACCAAATCCGTCCAACAATGTTTCAGTATTAGGCCATCCCACAGACCTGATTTTCATTCGCAATGAAAACAAAGTAGGAGATCCACGTTCAGGACATAGTGTGTGTGTGTGTGGGGGGTCAAAATGAGGCAATGACCCCCACTAACTCGAAAACTTAAGGGGCTAGAAGGACGCGAAAAAAAAGTAATCGAAAGCTCTCGATAAGGAAACTCGAAGTACGACTGATATTTGTTGGGATCGAGTCAATATTGAGGTCACCAGAGGTCATCGAAGGTCAAATTGTTAAAGTATGGGACGTTGCTCAAGAAACCCCCAAATATCTCTGAAACTATGATAGCTATGATTACGACAAACAGAAGATAGCCATCGAAAACCCTTGATAAATGCAATCGGCATTGATGTCGTTACATTTTAGCTCAGGTTAATAGTTTAGGCTCCATGCAGAGGTCACCAAAGGTCACGATGGCTGTATCATACGAACCGTTGCTAGAACGCGTCTTACATTTGCACAGGCGTCCTCAGAAAATTTAAGCATCTAATTTGACCGGTTTTAGACCGATTAAATAAAGGCTGTGATTTTGACGGCGATTTTTTTTATATTGTGACTTTTCCCTACAAATTACAAATTTTGAACGCTATATGGGTGGAAAAACGGCATCCGAATTAGCTACAATTTTGCATGGCCTCCTTGCATGTGGAATCAGAGGCGGTCGCAGGGGGGCCTCCGGGCCATGCCCCCCACCCCCAAAGGCTCAGAGGGGGTCCAACATATCTCCTCCCCCCAAAGTCACTTCGGACCCAGGTGGGCCCGAAGGGCCCGCATGGGCTGCAGGTCAGAATGGGCCCTCAAGAGGTCAGAGAAGAGGCCAACTGGATGCCAGAATGGCCCCTGGAGGCTAAATCGAGTCCGCTCGGGGCCAACGTGGGCCCTCTGGAGGTCGGAGAGGGCCCTCTGGAAGCCAAAGTGGGTCCCTTGTAGGCCGGAGTGGGCCATCGGGAGGGCCAATGGTATCCCGAGGGCCCTCCGAGGCTGGAGAGGGCCCCCTGAAGGCCAAATGGCCTTCTGAAAGCCAGAGTGGGCTCTGCGGGTCAGAATGGGCCCTCTAGAGTTCAGAGTAGACCCTCTGGAAGCCAGAGGGGGCCCACTGGGGGCCAGAGTTGACCCTCTAGAGACAGGAGTGGGCCCTCTGAAGCCAGAGTAGGTCCTCTGGAATACAGGGGCCCTCTGGAGGTCAGGGGCCCTCTGGGGGTCAGAGTTAGCCCTCTGGAGGCAGGAGTGAGCCCTCTGGAGGTGGAGGCCACATGGGGTTTTCTGGAGGCAGGAGTGGGCCCTCTGTAGGTCAGGGTGGGCCGTTTGAAAGCAAAAATGGCCGTCGTGAAGCCAGAAGGGATCCTCTGGAGGTAAGAATGGGCCCTCTGAAAGCGAGAATGGCCGTCGTGAAGCCAGAAGGGCCCTCTGAAGGCCAGAGTGGGCCCTCTGGATGCCGGAGAGGGCCCTCTGGAGGCCGTAGAGGGCCCTCTGAAAGCCAAAGGAGCCCTATTAACCCGCGACTTACTGGGGGGGGGGGGGCTATTTTAATCCCAATGCCTGAAAATACCCTCTCAGACCGTCTGAAGGCCGCTTTCAGACCGACATAAGCCATAGGGTTTAAAAGCCCTAGAAGGTTTAAAAACCAAGCCTAAGGTGTACAAATATCCTTTCAAATCAGCATATGGCCCCTCGCACCAACCGAGGACCCTTTTTCCAAGTTGCCCCCCCCCCCAAGGCCAGAGTTGCGACCGCCCCGACTTGCATGTGGATGTGGATGAGCATGTCTCGTCATCGATACAAAATATTTATTTTCAGACACCATAGTGATGCCGCTTCTCAACCGCATGGGCAGTATCACAGAACCTGTTACGTCTACTCATATTAAAACATAGCAATGAGTTTGAAAGCTTTGAACATCTTGATTGGCCTCACCGATCTGCAGTATGAATTAGGTTGAAACCCAAAGCAAAACTGTAACACTGCCAAAATGCTGCCGACGACTTTTATCGTTTATCGCGAGTGATGGTCATTGACCGCATGTCTTGCAAATTTGACAGCATGACGTGCTCCGACTCAGACAGCATGACGTGGGATGGCAGTTGCATTGTTTGCTCATTTTTATTCGTCTTCGCACATGTTTTGTAGTTTAGGAAATCATCATGTTTTGATCACGTCATGTTGGTGGAAAAACGATAAATATTGGACAAATAGTAGAAAACCGAGTTTTTAAGGAAATTGCAACCGCAATTTACCAAAGATACAAAATGGCATTTTCTTTAAAATGGCAATCTCGGATTTTCACAATTTTGGGTTTTTAATCCCTATTTTTTTTTTGTCGAATCCCCACAAATCAACATTTTTAAAGATGTTAGAAAAAGCGGATTATATCTAAGAAAACTGAGAATGGAAAATACCCATACCAAATTTCAAAGCAATATCTTTATTTTTGACTGAGTGATGGCTCCCTAAGTGTAAGAAACTGATGATGTCATTTTTTAAATAACTTTTTTTTGACTTTTTGGACAAGATACGAACAAATAATTACCTTTTCTGTATTTCTGAGCCAAAACTGGTCTAGGAACATGCCGTTTTATTTACATTCATGAATTTCCAATTTTGAGGTTTTCTGAAGAGCAAAAGCGCTGTTTTGGTCGTGGTAAATCCGAGGTCATTCACTTGCCCTGGAAGGTCAAGTGACCCGTTGACCTGAAACCTAAAAATCGCATACTGTTCGATTCCTCTCATGACCGGCAACATGCTGGTTCTTACTGCATTTCTCTAAGTTGCTTGGTTTGGAAGTTAACATGGGTGGGCCTGTCAGCCCCCCCCCCCCGTAGGGCGAAGGTGAAAAAAGCTCCCGTAGGGCGAGGGTTAAGGAAATAATTGGGCTCTGGACGGGCCTGGGCTGAGAATGTTGAGGCTGAGGTCTTGTAGAGCTGAAAAATATTTCAACCAGCAGTTCACTTCCACAGCAACACACTGTTGCTGTGGCTGTGGCTTTTTGTTTGTTTTTGGTTAGCATAGTTGGTTCATTGTTTCACATTTATAGTATACAAGTAAATATGCTAGGATAGTGATTGCAAATTGTGTGAAAATATTTATATGCTTAATCTGAACGGGCCGGATTGAGCCTGGACCTCAATATTATAAATTTGATCGTGCCTGGTCCGGGCCTGGGCTTGGTGTTCATGGGCCTGGGCCGGTCTGGGCTGAGGGTTAGTGGGCCCGTGACAAACACTGGTTGTAGCTACAACCCCGAAAGTATATAAAGTTCCACCCATGCCTAAGAACTGGATGCCCGGGGAGGCAAGGGCCCAACGTTATAGGTCGAGGGAGCCAACAATGTTAACTGTATTTGAGCTTTGCTAACACTTTTGAGCGATTGCTTCCTCTTGCATCGCTGATGTTGATTCGGCATGGGTGTCTTAAAGTTTGTATGATTACACCTAATTTTCAACCCTCAATATTAAAGCTCATAGACGTAGAAACTGGGGCCAGGGAACCCGTCCAGAGCCCAGCTAAATGATTCAGCCTTTTCTTGACAGGCTTCGCGGGTGAAATATTGTGCACACAACAAGAATCCCAGACAGGGGCGCAGCCAGGGGAGGGGGGGGGGGGGGGCAAGGGGGGCAATTGCCCCCCCCCCCTTACGGGTCACAGGGGGCCCCGCCGAGATTGGCCCAGATACCATTTGCACTAGCTAAAAGGCTTTCACAAAGTCACAGAGGAGCCCTCAAACCAGGCAAGGGCCACTCTGGTGCATGCCAAGGGCCCTCAGAGATACTGAAGGGCTTTCGAAGCCGGTCCAGGGGGCCTCTTGGGCATGTCCAGGGGCCCATTGAGCCCACCGATCGGCCCAAAAAACTGTCCAGGGGCCTCTCGAGCATGTCCAGTGGCCCCATTGAGCCCACTTAAGGGCGTACAAACATTCCCAGGGACTTTTAGAGCATGCCCTGGGGCCCATTGAGCCCACTCAGGGGCCCCCAAAACCGGCCTAGGGGCCTCTAGAGCATGTCCATGGGCCCATTGAGTATGTTCAGGGGTCTCGAGTCTGGCCAGGGGCCCATTATAGTCTGTTTTGGGGCCTCTTGCCCAGGGGCCTCTCGAGCTTACACAGGGGCCCATTCAGTCTGTTCAAGGGCCTCTTGAACCTGCTTAGGGACCATTAGGGTCTGTTCAGGGGTCTCTCGAGCTTTCCCAATTGTCCATTGATCCTGTTCATGGGCCTCTTGAACCTGCCCAGGGGCTATTAGAGTCTGATCAGGGGCCTCTCGGCTTGCCAAGGGGCCATTGAGTCTGTTCAGGGCCCTCTCGAGCTTATCCAGAGGCCCATTGAGTCTGTGAACGTAGCCCTCGAGCCTGCCCAAGGGTTGCTTGCCGTCGCCTGGAGCGCCTGTTATAGTTGGAGCGCCTGCTAGCCGTGGTCGGCGCAGTCATAATGAGCGGTAATGTGCTGTACTCTGACCCACCTGGTGCAATGTTTTCTTGGGTTTAAAAATGGTAATTTGATAAGTCTGATGCGTTTTTGAATTCGGGGGGGGGGGGGGGGGCAGGTGGTAGTACAAAACAATTTAACAATTTTCCTCTCAGGAGAGTGTGTGCTGCAATATTTGTCAGCCAGGGGCGTTGCCGACGGGAGGGTCTGGGGGGAGGTCTGGGCAAACTCCCTTCACTTTTAGAAGGCGGGGGAGGGGGGGTCGACCCTCCCCTTTTTGCGGGAAAAATTAACAATTTATCGTAAAAATTGCCTTTGCAGTGCAGTAAAAATCCAGCTATCTAGTGTCAAAAACTAGAAATTTTCGCGCCGCTTCGCGGCATGACATAAGTTTTGCAATTGCTTATACAAATTTGGAAAATGGGAAAAAGAATTACATTCAGTGTCTGGCAGAGGCTCTCCTTGGCGAGAATTGCTGGCCCCAGTGCCCATTCCCTTCATAAAATATTCACTTTTAAGTTTCAAGCAGGCTACATGTTGAGCTAGTTTGCCGAGTTCCGAAAAAGGCGACGCGAACGCAAAGACGAGGAGATCGGCACCCGGAAGCTGCTCCAGCGGTGCCCAATTTGCTGGACCGAAGAGCTAATAGTGGGAACAGGCCAGGACCATCTCCCCAAGCCATCTCACCTCACGGTCTGGTTCCAATATTAACATTTCGTTTTCCAGGACGTAAAATTAACATTTTCACGCCGCTTCGCGGCGTCACATCGGTAGTCATCGTCATAACGAAGCCATAGTCATCATCATCGGTTCGTCGTAACGCTAAATTGAATGAATAGCATTTTTAGCTTATTATCCGAGCTACAAGGCCCACCGCCTATATTTATGGGTTTTATCAGGCAAAACCGTAAAAATTTCGCGCTACTTCGCGGCGCTAACTAACAAGTACATACCTACCTACTATAACATGAAAATCCACATCAAAATGCTGCAAAGGCTTAAATACACGTATCAAAATGGGGTACATTTTTCGTCATTTCAGCCGCCCCACACTCAAAAGCCGTCCCCCACCTGTTGTCAGCTAAGATATGTTTTCTCTCTTGTACGTAACAATACAAATTAGTAATGCGCTCAGTACAATGCCTACTGAGGGTCCTGGTCCATTCCAGCTCATCAAAAGTAAACAAAGAAAATTTGTTAAAAAGGGGGCCTCACAAAATAAAGTGGCCGAAATCCGTAGAGTTTTTCATATCCAGGGGTATTTTTTTGGGGCGGGGGGCCTCTCTCAGGGGCTTGCCCCCTTTCTGAAGGTCTGGCTGCGCCCCTGACCCCAGATGTGTATCATGTCAGAAAGAAAGTGTTCTCTAAAGTGACCCGTTCCGTTGCTTTGAATATTCGTATGATGGCATTGTAAGTTTCAAAGTTTGATGGAATTGGCAGCTGGTGGAAAGTTCTTGGAAGACTGGAAATATGGGATTAAAAGCTTTCGAGTTAAACAACAATAACTGGTGCCAATGAAAGATCTAATAAATAGCAAACGCTTCGTTGCTTTCTTTTTTCTCCGATTTGTCACTTATACTCTGTTATCTGTTATCTGTTCGTTACTCTGTTACTCAGTTATCTATCTTCAATGTATGGGTTTAACTGACAGCCACCTCAGGGCTGTCAGTCGCTTCGGCGCTCAATATTTTGGTTCTGGTGGGGATGACCTGTCACAGGGGTAAACAAATGTAATATTTGCTACCAACCGAATTTGACGGAGGCCAATTTTGCTATACGTTTCATCGAGGCTACATTTTTATCGAGTTTCATTACATTCTCATCGAAGCTACATTTCTACACATTTTCATTTGTGTCGATTGCAAATCGCATATCTGCTAATGCGAAAATTCGTTACACAAAACTGGCAAACAGTTCAGCGGGAGTTGCAATGTTATTTAACAGGTTCTTCTTTTGCAGCTATAGGCCAGGCTTATTGTTATACCCAAGTGCCGAGGCTAAAGTCATACTTAAAAACCCCGAAGACCGTAGAGCCCTCGCGAACATGCGCGCTGCTGAAAAAGTTTGGCAGACAATGCAGCGCAATGCTTCGGCCGGCGCCCGTCCCAGATCGTTATCCGTCGCAACGTCCACATAAGTATTGACCAAGGCTTCTGCCGGACATGAACATCGCTGTTTTTAACGACATTGTTCAAGATCCGCATTTCTACACATTTTCATTTGTGTCGATTGCAAATCGCATATCTGCTAATGCGAAAATTCGTTACACAAAACTGGCAAACAGTTCAGCGGGAGTTGCAATGTTATTTAACAGGTTCTTCTTTTGCAGCTATAGGCCAGGCTTATTGTTATACCCAAGTGCCGAGGCTAAAGTCATACTTAAAAACCCCGAAGACCGTAGAGCCCTCGCGAACATGCGCGCTGCTGAAAAAGTTTGGCAGACAATGCAGCGCAATGCTTCGGCCGGCGCCCGTCCCAGATCGTTATCCGTCGCAACGTCCACATAAGTATTGACCAAGGCTTCTGCCGGACATGAACATCGCTGTTTTTAACGACATTGTTCAAGATCCGCAACATTTTCCTTGTCATGTTTTGACGTGGAACGTTCTTGGGTCAGTCTAACAACATTAGACCAGGCACGTAGCGAAGGGGGGGGGGGGCGCCCCCCCACCCTTGGAGGTCAGGAGGGCCCTTTTCGGCACGCGCAGCGCGCGTGCCGAAAAGAGCCGACGAGACCGCGCGAAGCGCGGTATAATGGGTTCTTTAACACGCGAAGCGTGGTCTTTCGAGAGTTTAGAGCAATTGAGAGGTCCTGTAGGGCCACCAGGGCCCTCTCTGAAAGACCAGAGGGACCCTTGGACGTTCAACAGAGCTCTGTGCATGTCAAATGAGCCCCTAGCCAGACCGAAAGGGCCTCTGAGCGGGTCAGAGGGCCCCCTGAACACTTCGAATGGGCCCCTAGCCCGCACAGGGGGGCTCCTGGGCGGGTCGAGAGACCCCTGAGCATGTTGGCCGGGCGACAAAGCGGCCAGCGCAGTCCCTTGCCAGGCCATAAGGGCCTCTGAGCAGGTTGGAGGGCCCCTTGACAGACCAGAGGGCCCCTGGGAAGTTAAAAGGGTCCTGTGCAGATCAGATGGGCCCCTGACTAGACCAAAAGGGCCCCTAGGTGAGTCAGAAGGGCCCCTGAACATGCCAAATGGGCCCATGAACATGCCAAATGGGCCCCTAGTCAGCACTGAGGGGCCCCAGGGCAGGTCGGAGGGCCCTCGGAGCATGTCGCAAGGCGACAAAGCAGGCAGCGTAGTCCCTTGTCAGGTCGTAAAGGCCCTTAGAAGGCTGGAGGGCCCCTGGAGAGACCAGAGGGCTCCTGGAAAGTTCAAAGGGCCCCTGTGCAGATCGGATGGGCCCCTGACCAGACCGAAAGGACCCCTGGGCGGGTAAGAAGGACCTCTGAACATGCCGAATTGACCCCTAGCCAGCACGAAGGGCCCCAGGGCAGGTTGGAGGCCCCTTGAACATGTCAGCAGGGCGACAAATCAGCAGTAGTAGTAGTAGTAGTAGTAGTAGTACTTTATTAACGGCCATCCACATCAACTGTGGCTAGTACGGCCATCTCGTCAGTACAATGTGACAATGACATGCATGTAAAACATTCACACTCGTACCGAACGCAGACATACACAGACCAACTATGACATGACTATAAGAAACATGACACAAACGGATGAATGCTAAAAGGACACTAAAACACTAAAAACACACGGATTAAGAGCCACCGAGATCACGCAGATAAGCCTTCAGCCTTGCTCTAAAGTGCGCTCCCTTCAAGCCCCGAATGCCCGCTGGCAACTCGTTCATCTGCTGTGGGGCCCTTTACATAAATCGACGCCGCCCGGCCTCTGTGCGGATAGCGGGTAACTGTAGGAAATGATCCTGTCGGGTTGAGCGGGCATGAGCAGGATTGTCTCGGTTGGCACATATCTGGCGGACGATTCACTCAGGTTCTCTGGCACTGATGATTTTGTGAAGAAGGCATAAGGACTGATAGTGAAAAAGTTGGGGGGGATTCGAGCCAGCCGAGTGCATCTCGCACATCAGACACATGATCAAATTTACGCAGCCAGCGCAGTCTGACCAGAAGAGTCGCTGGGCAGATCGGAGGGGCTCCTGGCAAGTCAGAGGGACCTTGGCTAGACCGAAAGGGTCCCTGGGCATGATCAAAGGCTCTTCCGACCGGAAGAGCCCTTGAACATGCCGAATGAGTTCCTAGCCCGACTGAAGGGGCCCCTGGGCAGGTCGGCCGGGCGACAAAGCAGTCAGTGCAGTCCCTGGCCAGGTCGGAAGGACGTCTTAACAGGCCGAATGTGCCCCTTGACACACAAGAGGGGCTTATTCCGTCCAGCCGATATCTCCTTGCCCGCCCCGTGTCGTTAGCGGGGCATTCCGTGTTTACTCAGTGACCTTGCCAGAACTGTCAAACTGTTTGAAAAGTATGTCATCAAGTAAGGCGTCGGACGTTGATACCATTATTGTTGCAATGTTGCGTATGACATTTTCCGTAATAGGACCGCACTTGTTGAATGTCATCAATGCCACGTTAACATCTGGAGTGATCCCCGCTGCATGGAAAGTCGCGAATGTCGTACCGATTCATAAAGCTGGTTGCAGGGAAGACCCTTCTAACTATAGGCCAATTTCGATTTTACCAACAGTGGCGAAGCTTTCTGAGCGTGTTGTATGTACGCAGCTGCTTGATTACCTCATAACGCACGATGTTCTCTGTGATGAGCGGCACGGCTTTAGGCCCAGCCGGTCCACGGAGTCGGCGATGCTGGACGCTGTCAGCTACCTGGCCAGCAGCATGGACCAGGGACTGGTCAGCTGTCTAACAACGACTGACACCTCTAAAGCCTTCGACAGCGTCCAGCACCGCCGGCTCCTGGACAAACTTGGATGGTATGGGGTCGACACTCACTGGTTTGAGAACTGGCTCAGCGATCGGCGTCAAAGGGTCCGTGGAGGCTCTGGTGGTACCGTTACCGTTGATCACGGAGTGATTCAAGGATCCATCTTGGGACCGACTTTATTTGTATTGTTCACCAACGACCTCGCCTCATATTTGTCCGGCACAAAGGTGGTGTTGTATGCGGACGACGCACAGTTCATCCACCGTAGAGATCCAAAGGACCTGAAAGGCCTCCAAAATCGTGTTCAGATCACTCTTAGATGTGCCAATAATTGGTTTATTCAAAACAAGTTCAAAATCAACCCCCGGAAAAGTGACATTCTTCTGGTAGCCTCAAATCGCAGACGGCTCAGTGCCGACTTCGAGATCGATTTCGATGATGCGGCACTTCACCCGGCACCGAAAGTCAAGGTACTCGGTGTCGTTTTAGACAAAAACCTTGCGTTTGAAGACCACGTATCTGCAGTTATTCGTCGTTGCTATGCAAACTTTGGGTGGTCTCTCGAAAATGTCACGTCGCCTACCTAAGGAAGTAAAAAATCTACTCATTGAATGTCTCGTTTTTCCACACATTTTGTATTGTGCCACAGTTTGGGCCGGATGCAACTTAACGCAACGTAAAATAATTCAAAAAGTTATTAATCATAGTGCCAGAATAGTAAAAGGTTTGCGTCGTTCCGAGCATATAACACCACATTTAAAAGATCTACAATGGCCCACCCTGGAACAGCTCGTCATGGAGAGAGATGTCACCATGTTACACCGCACATTTCACAGCCCACACGCACCTGATTCCCTCCGTGATCAGATCGTATACAGATCAGAAGTATCGGAGAGAGAAACACGTGCTTCGATAGCGGGCTCACTTCAGCTGCCTCGCGTTCCGAAAATCCGCAAATGCAGAGATCATACGAAATAAATGATGAATGATGATGATTCTTGGAAGATTAGAGGAGTCCCTGGTCAGACCGGAAGGGCCAACAGCATGTAGATATCCCAGATGAAGATTAAATACAAAGAGGACTTACTCCACAATAAAATATTGAAAGCGGAGCTTTCGAGTATATTGTAATACCCTTCGTCAGGGTGTTACAATATATCTATATATACATATATACAATATATACCAGACGTGCCTCATCTGGTGACGTCTACAACCAGAGAGGTGACCAGGCTTTAGGAGACGTGCCGCGGACATGCAAGGTCGTTGATGACGTCATCGCCTGGGATAACGACCACAACGACCATCTGAGGCACGTCTGGACCATCCTCGCTCGCTGTAAAGACAACGGGATCACCCTAAACCCGAAGAAGTGTGTCTTCGCGGCGGAGTCAGTCGACTTATGTGGCTTCACTGTCGGAGCGAACGGCTACACGCCTGACAGAAAGAAGACGGCAGCAGTCTCCGGCTTCCCCCAGCCAGAATGTCTGGCGGACCTCTGGTCCTTTCTTGGACTGGTCCATCAGATGGGAGCGTTCTCACCGAACGTGGCACGCGCTGCAGAGCCACTGCGACAGCTTCTGCGTCCGAAGAACGCGTGGCTGTGGACAGAAGAATACACAAAGGCTTTTGATGAAGTCAAGGCGGCGCTAGTAAGCCACCGATTCTCAGTTTCTTCGACCCCCAAAGGAGATCAGTTCTGGAGACAGATGCAGCAGCACGTCTGAAGGGTCTGGGCCTTTGCCTCAGGCAGCAAGATGAAGCGGGAGACTGGCATCTGATCCAGTGTGGGTCACACTTCCTGACAGACACGGAGACAAGATACGCCGTGATCGAAGTCGAGATGCTGGCCATCGTGTGGGCCATGAAGAAGTGCACCATCTACCTGCAAGGGATGCAGAAGTTTGAACTAACTACCATCACTGGCCACTCGTCCCCATCTTGAACGACAAGAGCCTTCAGGACATCGCTAATCCCCGTCCCCAGCGACTGCGGGAGTGCCTGGCGCCCTACAACTTCGTAGCAGCGTGGCGCCAGGGCAAGCTGAATGCCATCCTGGATGCCCTGTCGAGACATCCCGTGGAGAAGCCCACGAAAGAAGACAAAGCCGCCGGAAAGCAGATCGGTCATCAGCTCTCCAGCATGATCATCCGCGCCGTAACCAGCGTTGAAGAGGACGGGACAGCTGTCTCACCGTTCGAAGACGCATCGCTGTCAGCATTACGTGCGGCTTCTGAGCGTGATCCTGATATTCTGGCTCTCAGAGAAGCAGTGCTGTCAGGTTTCCCTGACCACAAGTCAGATGTCGTCCCGCAGGCCCTGATCGTTTGTCGGACCGAGGCTGGTATTCCGGCGACAAGGGGCGGCGGCGGTGCGCGGAGAGCTAGCAGCTCGCGGTCGCTCATCGCGTGGACAGCGTCGATTACGCCGGTGCTGGACGTTTGGGGCTCCGGATCACATCTCACCGCAATGTCCGGTAAGGAACTCGGGAAACGAACATGGGGACGTCGCATCAGCGCCGGCGTCGTCTCCCGACCAGTAACAGGCGGCGCTCTCTCGATCGCCCGTCTCTATGTTGATGGTCGAGGACGCATGGTGCTCGTAGACACGGGAATTACTGACAATATAGCATACAGTGGCTGCTGCAGCGCATATCGTCCACGTAGAGCCGTCGTGCGAACTATGAGCGGCGATCCATTTACATGTTGTGGAGTCGGCAGCGTGGACGTGCGAGCTCCGAATGGAGCGAGGGTCCAGCTAGAAGTGTTGGTAATAGACCATCCTCCATTGGGGTTGGATATGATCTTAGGTATGGCTGGAATCTCAGCGCTTGGCGGGGTTTACGTGCTGACGCCTTCCAAGCTGCGGTTTTGCGGAGCGGTTGAATCGTCTCAACCGAGCGCAGACGGACGTCGATCAGCGAAAAGTGTCTCGGAACTTCCCGAGGTTGACACCCTAGATTGCACTGCAAGATTTGACCCCACTGAGAGACTGTGGACCATTGCCCGGAAGTGGATGAATGGGAATAGTCCCCAGTATCTACAAAACAGTGTGGCTGAGTATAGTATTGCAGGCAAAGCCCGTGAGAATTCGACGATGAGCCCCGGTCTTGAATAGAGAAAGGCTGGTTGGTGCCATACGATGAAAACTATTGGGACCTCCGCAGGGGCTAATCCCTCTGATGGCGGTTGAACAGCATAGTAAGGCGAAGATAAGACCAGTCCTGGATTACCGAGAATTCAATCGGCATGTCTTCGTGCACACTGCCGACGCGGACGTGTGTGTGTGTGTGTGTGTACCAGATACGGAAATGGAGACGACACGGCAGGAACGTTGCGGTGGTTGACCTGAAGAAAGCCTTCCTAAAGTTACAAACAGACAGACGGCTGTGGCCGTACCAAACGGTCTTTGTGGAAGGAAAGCGTTATGCTCTGACGCGCGTCGGATTTGGGCTGAATGTGGCGCCGCTGATCCTGAAGGCCGTGGTTCGTACTGGGCTTTCTCAGTGTCCAAAAATGATGGGGGCGGTCCTGCCGTATGTTGATGACCTGTGTGTCAACGAGGATCTCGTAAGTGCTGATGATGTAGTGTCGCACTTGTCTAATTTTGGACTGGAATGTAAACTACCCGAACGTGCCGCCGGCGGGGCCCGGTTTCTGGGTCTCCATGTTAAAGCCATCGGAAGTGAGCTCTGCTGGGCTCGGGACAATGCGACTGGAGATCCGCCTTCTAAATTAACCCGCCGTTCCGTGTTCTCATGGTGCGGAAGACTGGTGGCGCATTTGCCTGTGGGTGGGTGGCTACGCCCGGTGGCAGCGTAGTTAAAACGTTCCGTTAACACCCCCACCCAAGGCTGGGACGACGTGGCGCATGACGCTGTATTGCGGAACCACATAAGTTATGTAGCACGGAGGGTTGCCAGTGATGACCCAGCCCGCGGCCAATGGTGCGTCTCGGGAAATTGTGCTGTAGGGTGGACTGACGCAAGTTCCATTGCAACCGAGATCGTCGTGGAATCGGTAGATGGAAACGTGATTGAGGATGCTTGCTGGTTAAGGCGCGAAGACACCGTACACATAAACATGGCCGAGCTAGATGCGTTGGTGCGTAGAGTGAACCTTGCGATAGCCTGGGGCATGACGACGGTTCATCTGAAGACTGATTCGGCCACCGTCCATTGCTGGGTTGAGGACGCGCTCCCCAGCCGCACTCGTCTCCGCACAAAGGCTCAGGGAAAAATGCTGATTCACTGCCGCATCGATATTATACGACAGCTGAAAGATGAAATGGACATTTGCCTCTCTGTTCAGCTCGTTCCTTCGGCGCAGAATCGTGCCGATAAACTGACGCGCGTACCCTCATAATGGGTCGGCAGCGGGAACGATGTTGTAAGGCAGGGTGCTGCTGACGCAGTATCTAACCAGCACGACAGCGTCTTCGACGGTACTCGAGCAGTTAACGCAGCAGCTCAAGCGCGGACCGCGCATAACGTGACCACCAAGTCAGCCGAAAGGGAAGTAATTGCGCACGGCGGGAATGCTAAGAACGCTGGAACTGTGTCTGCCGCTGCCGCTGTGGAGCACAGGAATTTTAATCCGAAAACCAGGGAAGATGTGATGTCGGCAATCGCGAGTAAGCGCCAAGAGGCAGGGCATCCAGGAGTCCGCCGGACTTTGTATTTTGCCCGCCGTGACATTGCCCGTTCTGTGACTCGCGGAATGGTGCAATCTGTTTTGTCACAATGTCAGGTGTGCCAGTCTGTCGACCTGGCCCCAGTCAAGTGGCGACACGGCAGCTTGGATGTGCACCAAACGAGGTGGCGATTGGCAATCCATATCACTTGTAGCGTTGGGTAATGACAGGGGGGGGGGGCATAGGGTTAGGGAGAGTGGGAGGGTATGATAGGAAACAAGGAGCTGGGCCGGGTTCCGCTCCACTCTTGCGTGTGGGGGGAGGGGTACGTTGTAGAGTGGGATAGCAGTGGAGGGATACCTTGTAGGGTGAGGGGAATGGAGAAGAAGGTAGAAGGAGAGAGGGGGTTTAAAGAGAAAGAAGAGAAATGGGAGACGAAGAGTTCATCCACTCCACCAGCTGTCATGGGAAGCTGCTGATCCCTCTGGCTGTACTGGGAATCGCTGATCCCTCTTGTCCTCTTCGTCAGCTCGACCTTCGGTGACCTGCCGTGACCTGCAGTGACCTGCAGTGTTCTGCAGTGACATGCAGTGACCTGTCATGACCTGCAGTGACCTGCAGTGACCTGCAGTGACAGGCAGTGACCTGCAGTGACTTGCAGTGACCTGCAGTGACCTGTCCGGCTCGTAGGTCTGCTAGAAGTGATGAGAGATGTAGAAACTGATGTAGAGATGTAGGTGTAGCATAGCGTAGATGTAGAGACAGATGTCTTGATGTAGGTATAGCGTAGCGTAGCAAGATCCCCTTCCGCGTACAAAACATCTGATGGTGGTAGATGCTTTTAAATTTTGAGAGGCTGATCATCCTGGTCCATCGTATAGGCTGGTTCACCGACATGTCATTTCACTGCTCGAGGACGGGAGGCAGGGTCTCGCCCATGAGGGTGAGGGCGATACAACGGGAAGGTGTAGGATTAGCGTCGGGTGTGACGCCCTGGTGACCATTGCTAACCTTCGTGATTCAGATCTTTCTTTAAAATCTTCAGTCGATTCGTAAGTTAGGTCATCCGTCCAGTTATCCCTCCCCATTTAACACCTGCTTAACTCCAAAACCTAATCGCCCACTTGTCGTATGCCAGCGTTGCTACGTTTTACTTACCTTCGAGTAATGATCCGTCCGGCTGTCCTGACTGAGTTTGCACCACTCCTACTGGGTCTTAACCTAACAATTATCCTTCGTCATCCTCACTGCCACTCTCTCAGCTACAGACATTCCGCTTTCATACGCCCCATAGTGATTTGTGCACCCCCAAAATTCCCTCCCAGTAGTGTCGGATGCCAGCTGGATGAGTGACTCCCAGGTAGGATAAATGTCCTCATCAATACTAAATCCTAGTAGCGCTCCGCTGAACGACAGCATTGCTGCGTGGGCCGCCCAGAATATATGTATTCAATGTAATCCGTCCGGTTCCTACTTTAGAAGGGAGCTAGTTTATCCATAGGACTTTTATGAAACACCGACTACGCTTTACTGCCAGTCTTATCCTCTCTGTCCGGGAGAGGCCCCTATACCTACTGTCCGGGCCTCCGACCTGGGCTCCGCCGGACCTGGGTCCTCTATCCAAGCTCACCACTTTGGGCTCCGCCGGACCTCTGACCTCCATCCGGGCCACGACCTGGGCTCCGCCGGACCAACTTTCTAAGTTAACATCGACCGGCATCGACGGCAGACTACGCGGATGTCCTTGCCTATATACCGACTGCGGGCGCCCGGGAATCTCTAGAGGAGATCTTCCCGTCTAACCTAGAGTGACTTTTGAGGCACGTCAGGCCTCCTCCTCCCTCTTATCCTTCCTCCCTCGCCCTCCTTTTTCTACGCCAACCTATCATCCTCTGGCATTTGGCACCCGCAGTCTCGGACTTACTAATTGTAACCTCCCTGTGATATGCGGCCAGCCGATATCACTCGGTCTGGGCATAATTTTCCACGAGCACTTTCATTCACATGTTTCGCCACGCTGATAGATTTTCGATACAAGGATCGGGCACACAAGCCGTCATGCCTCTCCTCCAAGCTCCGATACTATTTAATCTCTGTCCTGTCCTGTCCTGACCCACTGTTGCAGGGATCACACCTCCCTGTCCTGTCCTGTCCCACTGTTGCAGGGATCACACCTCCCTGTCCTGTCCTGTCCTGACCCACTGTTGCAGGGATCAAACCTCCCTGTCCTGTCCCACTGTTGCAGGAATCACACCTCCCTGTCCTGTCCCACTGTAGCAAGGATCACACCTCCCTGTCCTGTCCTGTCCCACTGTTGCAGGGATCAAACCTCCCAGCCCTGTCCTGACCCATTGTTGCAGGGATCAAACCTCCCAGCACTGTCCTGACCCATTGTTGCAGGGATCAAACCTCCCAGCACTGTCCTGACCCATTGTTGCAGGGATCACACCTCCCTGGCCTGTCCTGACCCATTGTTGCAGGGATCACACCTCCCTGGCCTGTCCTGTCCACTGTTGCAGGAATGACACCTCCCTGTCCTGTCCATGTCCTTCTAGCTATCCTATTACGAAATCAATATCAGCGACGTTTCTCCAACTATGACTGAGTACTAACCGCTTTACCAGTTCTCTATCGGGGACGTAAATTATATGACCCTTAGGTAATTTCCTACATGGGAAACGTTGTCCAAAAAGAATCGCAACCAGAGATAACGTGCATATATCACAAATGACCCATTTCAATAAGCATCAGCTAGTAATCTCCTAAATATCACTTTTAAACTTAAATATAATCTTAGACAGACAATCCCCTGGCGGTAACTTACCAGTCTCCGATTTGTGTTGTCCCGCTCAACATAGAGCACTCCTCTAAGCGACAGAATGAACCGATACTTTATAACCAATCGATGCCGTCTCAGTGATATGGTCCTTACATTTGTTATCCTTACCTGCCAAGCTAGAATGACGAGTCTCTACCCAACCTCACTAATACTTTGTCTGGTAGTTGGGTTACCTGGCGTTTTAACCGTTCAGCGAAAGTTACCATTCCGTGATTCGAAATCGTCCACAACTCTGATACATAACGTTAAATTTACTGAAGCGGAAACGTACTTAATCATTAAACTCTGGCTTCTGGCTAAGTATTGCGAGCAAGATGAGCACGAATTAATCGAACCATTCAAACAACAATCGAAACATATCCTACTTATCTGCGGCTATACTGGCTTAATTCCTGCCTTACCTCATGCTGTCGGGGAACCGTATTGCCGTGTACATTTGCTTCCTTCAACGACCCTCTCGACTCCATCATGTCTCCTTTCCCACGTAAAATGTTACACAAATTTACAATGTTTATTTTAACTCAGCAACTAAACAAACGGTGGCGCAGTAAATGATCGTGTTGGTACGTCCCAATCAATTTACATGTTCAACCAATGATTCCTTTGAATCTCCGCCTAATATCACCAAAACCAGCACAGAACCGAATAATTGACTCGCTCAATCTCTAGTTTAAAATACTAACTAAACCGCTCGTATTTACATGCGCCAATGCGCTAGGGCTTACGCCATGACCTCCTGCAACGCAGCGTGCTGGATTTCGAAGTACTACGGTCGCCTGGCATCACACCTCTAGTACAGCATCGGCTACACATACATTTTTCCTGCCTTTCTAGGTCAAAAGTAGCGAGTCTGGACAGATGACCCAAATTACGTAAAATATCCCACTTAGTCCCTTATTGTTTAAATTTTGTAGTCACCGGACCTGGGCAGAATTTCGGGTAGGATCGGAGAGGATGAGCAGCTTCGTGACTTACTGTGATCTGCCGCCGTCGGCTCAGTTCTTGCCGTCTTCCTCTCTCTGCGGCTGTCAGCCCTGCCACGGCGGACGGCTGCCGCCGCCGCGCCGCGGGCAGCGCGCGTGCTGAGGTCCCGAAGTCGACTCCTCCGCTGCTGTCCGCTGCTGTCCGCTGTCTTGTCTCCGCTGTCCGCCCTGCCACGGCGGACGGCTGCCGCCGCCGCGCCGCGGGCAGCGCGCGTGCTGGGGTCCCGAAGTCGACTGCCTCCGCTGCTGTCCGCTGCTCCGTTCCTCTTCCGCCCCCCTCTGTGCGACGTTGCCTCTTTTTATACTCCGACCCGGCGGTGTCTTGCTCTGGGTGTGGCACACCCCCGTCTTCTGATTGGCCGATTCTTGCCGTCGACAATTTTGCATTTCTAGTGTATAGAGCTTCTTCAAACTTCTTAGTGACCCTTCTTACTTAATTTTGTTCATAATATAATTGCTTCAAGTAGTGCATATTTCTTCCACTTTCTTGTTTGCTTGCTACCTATGGCCACGCCTTTTGCTTTGTTACTGCCATGTGTCTGGTGTCTGGTGCAAATATCTTTATATAAGTTTGATAAGAGGACTACGGCATCTTTATATAACCAGATAATTTTGGCTTCTTGATAATGCATCTTGCTGATAAAATGGTATTCTTCAATAATCAATCAGGTAGTCCTTTCAGTCATTGCATTCCAATTATTACGTCGTAGTATCGTTTTTAGATGACTTTCTTTCCATCCCCTTATTTTTCCAGCATGAAATGTTCGCCTTCTTCAGTTTAACGAAACTCTTGACATGCTTAATTTTGTATCATTGCTTGGAGCTACGTTCAAGTTCAGTAATTTGTAGTGCTGCATTAACAATCGTTATATATATATATATATATGCCGGCGTTGATCGTATTTCTAATTTTATCCTTACTTGCAATTAGCTCTTCGCCCTTGTGATAATATCAATTCTTCTTTTTAGACAATACTTCTGATTTTACGTCTTACTACGCGTATATCGTACACGTCATTTGTTCCGTAATAATTGACTGCGATTTTCTATCACTTCGCATCAATAGTGTCGGTTTATCATCCGCATTTCTTCTCAACAACGATTCTTCCCTTACTTCAAACCCGTCTCTTTGTTGGCGTGCTACAGCTCTACACAGCTGTCCCTCTGCCTTTGGGCGGCCGCCCTGACTGTGCTGACTCATAGGACATAGAGGGGAGGGGCGGGGTGATGTGGCAGCGCCGGTAGGGACGGTACTGGGGTCGGTACGCAAATGGGACTGGTACCGTAATGGGTGTACCTGAGGGGCGTACACCCGGCTGGCGTTGCTCCCCGCCGTCGTCTCGCTTACTCAGCTGTTCTGGCGATGGCTGTGATGACTGTAGTTACTAGACTTGCAGTCTCGGGCTTCAGACCCGAGTTTTTGCATGTCTGGGTTGGATGCGAGGAGAGGGGCGTCTGCCGCCGGCCGGCTCGGAATGTTCTGTCAGAGGAGTCAGGCCCGGTGCATTGGAACATGCTGAAAAGATGTACCCCGCTACACTATAGCCGCCTCGTTTGAGCCAGAAGCTTGATGTGACGTCACTGGAGGCGGAGTCACGGCATGTCACGGCGCGTTTCGCGGCATATCCGGCAATTCACTTGGGCAGAATCATACAATTTAGCATGTGCTAGGAATTAATGGGCACTGAGAATTCACCACGCTCGTCTTCGTGAATCCCTGGCCGTACGAAACAGCGAGCTGTAACTGGCGGCTGACTAACGTTTTCTGCATGAGCGCGTCGCCGACGAAGGAGCCGGCTACCGCCAGTGGCGTCATCCGGTGGTCAGCTGAGTTCAAGGTCGAATGGCTCTTGTCCTTACCAAATCGGTAGGCTGCCTTCTAAGTTTACATAACCTTCTGGCTTATCCAGTGTAAATATGTGGAAGTGTTGGCATCAGGCTCTTGATTTGACGTATCGGATCAAGTATCGGGTGTTCTTCAGAGGATGTCCATGGGTGCCAAATAACCTTGGTAGTTTTGGCGCCCGTAAACCCCAATCTTCATCGTCATCAGCATCATCAGAAGATGTGGTCTCCTACCCCTTGAATCTGCTGGTGTAGTGTTTGATGTGTCATGCTGAGGTGCTTTAACCCTCGCCCTACGGGAGCTTGTTTCACCTTCGCCCAACGGGGGGAGGGGGGCTGACAGGCCCCCTGGTAACTTCCAAACCAAGCAACTTAGAGCAATGCAGTAAGAAGCAGCATGTTGCCTGTCATGAGAGGAATCTAACAGTATACTATTTTTAGGTTTCAAGTCCACGGGTGACCTTCCAGGTCAAGTGAATGACATCGGTCGACTACGTCCAGAACAGCGATTTTGCTGTCAGAAAACCTCAAAATTATAAATTGATAAATGTAAATAAAAGGCATGTTTCTAGACCAGTTTTGTCTTAGAAATACAGAAAAGGTAATTATTTTTTCGTATCTTGTCAAAAAAAAATCAAAAAAAGTTATAAAAAAAATGACGTCATAAGTTCCTAACACTTAGCGAGCCATCAGTCAAAAATAGAGATATTGCTTTGAAATTTGGTTGGGGTATTGTAAATACTCAGTTCTCTCAAACATTTTCCGGTTTTTCTAATATCTTTGAAAATTTTGATTTTGTTGTGATTTTTTCCCAAAAAAATAAGTTTTATTTTTATTTTGGGGAGTCAAAAATCCAAAATTTCGGGAATCCGAGATTGTTATTTGAAAAAAAATGACATTTTCTATCTTTGCTGAATTGCGTTTGCAATTTGCAATAAAACTCTGTTTTATACGATTTTTCAATTATGTATATTTTTCACCGACATGACGTCATCAAAACATCATTATCTCCCACACCATTGAAGTAATTTCATAGAAATTTGTACGGCATGCGTATAATTGATGTAAACTCAGTTACTGAAAAGTTCAGCAAGATGCGCTGCATGTGTAAAAAGTTATTCAAGAAAAACCTCAGGGGGGGCTGTCAGGCACCCCTCCCGTAGGGCGAGGGTTAAAGATCAATATACCCCAGTGTATGACATTTTCATCTGAATTGCCTGTGCATGTGCTTAACTTAAACTTGGTTGGTAGGTACAGAAGCGTCACGTTTTTATGCAATTTGGTAATATTTGACTAAGGTACCTGTCAGTGTGCCGCGCTATGCACAGTATGGCAGCATATGGTAACATCAGAAAAGTAGCGGCATTGTGCACCACAGCAAAATGCCCATATTTCTTCTGATGGAGCCATTCAACTTAACTTAACCTAACCTTACCTATTAATAATAACAACTTTGTCGTAATACATTTTGGCCTTGTGCGCCGCAACAAAATTTCTGTATTTCTTCTGACAAAGCTGTTAAACTAAATCTATCAGGTGAAAGTATTTTTACATCTGGATTACACTTGTTTCACCTGCAATTATGTTGAAGATCGTTGAGTGACGAATGCGCCACCGTAAATAAACATGGCGGCCGCGCCGGTCGAAGGCGTAATTCTTTTGGTAGACCGAGAAGTGCCACGAGACGGTCTACGAAAGGAAATACGCTTCTCCCGATTCGGCCACCCCATTGGTGGAAATCGAGCTGGAAAGTGACGCCATGGGACAGGGTGGACACGTTACGGAGATAGCAATGACATCCCCCTGCTAGGATGGTTTTGAAGCCATGGTGCAGAGTGTGAAATTCAGCCTAAAACTTAAGAATAGAGAATTGAAAAGCAGCCTAAGAAGACCATATGATGCACTCAGCAGTCGGTTTGCCAAAACATGAACTCACCCATCAGGCAAGGTCCTACCAAATGTGTGGAAAAGTTATGCTATATTGGTCATAACAAGGCGTCCGAAACAAGTTTCGGGCGTCCGAAACTTCTTCTTCTAAAAGGGGCCCACTAGTCCTGTGCCGAAATTACTTAGTGTAGCGAGGTAATTCTTTCACCACAACTCGTTTTTCGATCTGCTCTAAAAATCTGCTATCTCAGTTAAAAACCCCATGTTAAAGGTGAACCTTTAAACAGCTTCTCCGTCATCCCACCGACTATCGGCATTATGGAATGTAAATTGCATTCCATGACATAACCTACCAGTTCCCATTCGCCTGAAATTTAACGTTACGTTGACTGATGAGGGGAGGTTTTTGTAGTAATATAAAATTACGCTGGCTGTCAAACTCAACGTTCTGCTCAAACCATCCTTCCAGTAGACGAAATTGCCAATTCAAACAGAGTACTCATCGGATTTCAGTAAAAGTCACAGCTACGCTGAAACTGGAATGAAATGGAAGACAGAAGAAGTCACAGAATAGACTATACTTTTCCGTATTCGTCATTCAATCGTGAGCTTCCAAAATGCTGCAGATGAGAAGGCCTTTGAAGACTCCCTTCAAGTGGTATAATGAAGGCAACATGAATGGCATTCCACTTTCCTCTTCTGAATGACACTGAATGGAAGTTATGAAGATCCAATCGAAGTATTCCAATGATATTGTATTTCAATGCAAACATTAAATTATCTGGAGACGTCGTTCAGAATCGAAGGAATGTGCTCCATCGCTACCGAGCTGAAATTATTCAGATATTGGAACAACTTCTCAATGCTAACCGTTTCTATCAAATATTTGCTCTTTAAATTAATGCTATGCCATCACCCAGATTTGGATACACAATCGCATTCCGTCGTCGTTGCCAAAAGACTTACATACACCCCAACTTAGGCTTCTCACGGCCGTGGAATTCGGCTGGCAGCACATGTATTACGGCAGTGCGAATTTCGCCCGCTGCCGGTGCACTCTGCATACGCGGCGTTTGATTTGCATTCGAGATCGGCCTACTCAGGGCGAGCGTCGAAACAAAGCGCGAGCTGGTCTGATGAAATTATGGCTGTCGGAGCTGGCTGGCGCCGAGCGGGCTGCCAGGGACTGCCGCCCAGGGACGAGGAACTCATGGGACCTGGCAGTCACACTGCAGCCGGCTACTTGGCAGGCAGGAGCCAACGGCAGAGGGACGAACATGCCATCACAGCCAATGTTCAGTGGCAAACGTGATTCATGGCATGTGGCGCAGCTCCTCTCCTCCGGGCAGATAGTGATCAACATTATTATTCTGTCCACGAAGCGATATGCATCTGCATAGTTTTATGGTTTGATGTTTATGTCTCCATATGGAGTATCCGTCCTATTATTGTTGAAGCTGTTATATTACAATTTCACCCATCATTGGAAAGTGAATTTGAGTCTTTTTCGATGACGCCATTTGCCGATGACCGTGATGACCTGCGGTATAGGTGGCAGCGGCAGCTATCAGGTCAGGTGACGTCATGCGTTTGATGGACCTTGGTCAATTGCACGAGCACGTTAATTTTTCGCCACTGAATTTTGCTGACTAACTTTAATGGGGCATGGGGCGTTCGTATGGTCGAAGTTAATATACTATCAAGCAGCTTTGCTTACTGCATCCAAAGGGCTCTGATAAAAATTGTTGAAAATGTTGTACTGAATACAAAATAGTCATATTATGCTGCAATGAAACATGGAAGTCGCGATATCATTTCAACCTGGTGGTAAACAGTATGCCGTTTACTTATCCCGCGCACTGCAGGGGCTTTGCGCCGAACACGAACTGCATGGGGGTTGATTTCCTCCCCCTGAGATATCAAAAACTACGGTACGTAGCGAGAAGCAGAAAACGGCGTTTGATAGCTTGATACATGTTCTATCGAAAGTATTCAGTTTTGTTTTAGGTCAGGTCAAAATTGAGGTCACCAGTGGTCATCAAAGGTAAAATTGTCCAGTTTTTGTCCTGTGTTAGGACATCGCTCCGGAAATTCCCATATATCTCAGTAACTACGCTAGTTAGAAACAAACGTAAAAAAGCAAACGCCAGCCAGTGAAATTTTAAATTGGTATGGTGTCCTCAAATTTGATCTCAGGTCAATATTTGAGGCTCCAGAGGTCAAAAAAGAAAAGCATGCCGTTTTTTGCTAAATCGTTTTTCGCTATTAACTTTTTACCTAATAAAGATAACGGAAAAACTGTTTACACCATTGTGTTTATCTTGTCAAGGCGCTTTGAATGATATACATGGTCACCTTGTTAAGTTAACTTAAAAATTTGACCTCAGGTCAAGGTCAAGTGGTGACCCAAGTTGGGAATGTTGCATATGGGAAGACGACAAACACATTTTTGTCTGTGTTACTTCTCTATCTTCATTATGTCGGGAGTTATTGACAAAAAGAGTGATGGTGACCTCGCATGACCTCAAATGACCCAATAGGGGTCACTGAACAAAACTTACGCTTGGATCATCACGAATATCCTGTAATAACATGATCCAAAAGTAATGGGACTAATATCATGCATATCCTTGAAATAGAAAGCATTTTTATATTTCCCCATTGACTTATTATGGGGAGGTTACGAAATTGACCTGACCTTAGGTCACCGATATCAAAATTCCGAGATCAACGAATTGTAAATACTTATGTTCTCATGACATCCTGTAAGTTTCAAACTGATCGGTGAAAAACTTTGGCTTTGGCACAACTGCAAACATTTTTGGAGGTGGGGTCACTTGACCTAGTCTGGTGACCTGACCTGAGATGACCCGAGGTTATTTTTTCTTTCAAAGTGTGCGCAATTGATGTTCTAACAGGTGTGACAAAACCCGGCGGCGCTGCACGCTGCCGTTTTTCGCTATCTTTGAACAACCTGAGTGGGGGGGGGGGGGGCGGAAATCAACCCCCCTGCAGTGCGCGGGTTATGGACAAATGAATACAGTGGCACATGTCCTGACTACGATGAATGTCTATTTTTTTTTGTATTGCCAGCGACTTTTCTCGTAGTTGTGACTGTAGTAATATTGGTAATGGTATTCAAATTCATGGTTCTCAGTTTATTTAAACATTTTTCATCACCAGTCTTTGTGATCCTAGACCTTCACAATACAGAACTATTTTGGGACCCTGGCTTCTACCATCTGTCGTACGATCCTTATGCACTGGCAGAATACGGAGCCGCAACTTCACGAGCCATAAAAACTGCCGATTCTTTTTCTCCAATGAACTTTTCTGACCATGTGATGCGGGAGACCTCACCATGGACCGCAGATCATCCCAGTCAACGGCGAGTGGCCATTGGCCAGCTCGAGTTGGAGCCTGGGGTTTCTTGAACATCTTCGCTTTGCCAGATCGGAAATGGAGTTGGGCTGGTACGCTTTCTAACGACCAAAACTGCTCCCATGTTGTAAGGAAAATTAAAACCATTGGTCAGCGTCCTCACTGCAACGAGATGTAGCATATCCCAAATAGCCGACGGAAAGGACGAACATGGCTGTTATGCTCGGCTCTCCTCTTCTTGGATAACAGTACGGCCTACAATAGCGAAACTGTTAAATACGTGGTAATGGCAACTCTAAAACTGAAAATGTAACCGCCAAAGTGTGCAATGTAGCATACCACATGATCTCATTATCTTGGATGTCACATGGCGCGAAGTTTGCCTCCTGGCATAGCTCAGTCACTGGCAATAACTAGAAACCGTTTTAGCTGACTTGCAACGCTTTTAATGCTGTTAGTCCCAAGTGCCTTAGACAGTGTGAAATGTATCACTCTTTAACGTACTCTTGAAATGTGATACTTGCTGCTCCACGCTTTTACTTGGACGGTGAACAAAGAGAGTAAGGACAACACGGCGGATGGCATTGTTAGCGCCGTCCGTCCGTCCATCCCACTCCTCGGCACATTGACGTCACGATCGGTCGGCCTAATGAGGTCGGAGCGCGTTCTTGTCGGCAAGTTTTGTCTGCTTTTTAGACCCTCGCCACAGGAGGTCGGCATGCTTCGCTCAAAATGCGACGTGGCGCTCACGCTACACCAGCGCAGCATGCGAAGGTGAAGGCGTCTCAGGCTGGCGAAATTTCCTGTGTGTTGGCGAGCGTTCCGTGACGAGCCTTCTGAAGAACGTGCTCTGTATTGTATCCGGCGCCGTCTGATCGAATGAAGGCACACCGTATACAGACCTTGACAAAAGGCATTGCAAGCAATGCGAATATCATTTCTTGTAATCGTTTTTGACAAGGGCATATGGTCGAACTATTGATGTGTTTTTTGTTGCACGAAATGTGTTTTGGGATCAATGAAGACTGGGAAATAATACCACAAAATGAGGTATTTAAATTGTCACGAATGATCATCATTCTTTTATTTTGCGCATCAATAACTGTTGCATTATTTTAGACAGCTTTAAAGTGAGTGTTATCATTAAGATACTATTGCTGCATGCCATTTCAAAATACCGGATGACTGCTGTAAATGAACAACTTCAATTCCAGACGCCATTCTCCAAGCACAACGGATAAAGGTTGTCTCTGACTGTAACGTCTTAATGGTTCTCTTGACAGTTTCTGCTAACATACGATACAGATAGTTCATCGGGTATTCTGTGGCATTTTCGTCCCGTCTAGCTGATATGGAAACAGGGGTGTAGGATCCTGTTCAGTTGAGGGGGCTTCACCCCCCCCCCCCCCAACTTTGCTTCAGCCTCCCCCAACTTGGACGAGGAAGTGGGTCAAATCTCGAGAGAAATCTGTATTTTTGTAGATTTTGGTGGTACTTTAAGCGATTTTTTTTTCCAGCTCAGCCCCCCCCCCCACCCACCCCCAACCTTTCTGGAGCAGCTACACCCCTGTATGGAAGCTATGTGTTTACAGCATGCAACGAGCTGGAAAAATGCCCACTTTTCTGACAGCAAACGGAGAAGGCTTCATAGCGAAAATAACCCACAATCTACCTTAAGGCACGGGGAGAGATCACATCTCGCAAATTGACTCGGCAACTAGCATCCGGTTCAACAAAACATAAACAGCCGGATGACCCCATAACGGACACCCAAGAGACGATGTTCCAAACGATAATTTTCAACTGGGAGATACCATCTCGGCTCTGCTGACAGTTCCGTCGGTGATGGGCACCCCGGAAGCATTGACCTTTCGTGATCGCTAAGCAGATGCCATTTCCGGTCGCTGGAGAGAAATGAAACTGCCGCTACGTGAAATGCCGACGTCCCAGTCTAATCACTTTGTCAGTCAGCATTCATCTGTAAGACGGATATGCCTTGCCTGATGTGCTTGCTCATAAAGTTGATTATACAAAAGTTGCTCGATGAGTTTTCCCATGTTAAGCTATGTGGCACAGCATGCGTCAGGCGCCCGCTTTCAGAGACATCTATGGGCTGGAATAGAAACTGCCGAGCTATGTGGCACAGCATCCATCAGGCGTCCGCTTTCAGAGGCATCTATGGGCTGGGATAGAAAGTGCCGAGCTATGCGGCACAGCGTGCATCAGGCGCCCGCTTTGAGAGACATCGGAATATAAATGCTAAATTGTGCAACACATCGTCAAACCGGCGCCATCTGAGCTACGGGCCGGAATAGGAACTGCTCAATCGTTCGGTAAAATTAACATCGTAATTTAGTTAAACATGCGTCACGTCACATAAATATATATATTTATTCACAGTTTTGCATGTTTAACACGCGCCCTGGAGGGCCTCTGATAATTACACGCCCTGGAGGGGGGGGGGGGCGGATTTCGCCCCCCCCCTATGATCTCGAAAACCACGCAACGTAGCGACAAGCGGGAAACAACGTTAGATAGCTCGAGACAAGCTCTTTCGAAAGTATTTCGTTCATTTTTTTTTCAGGTCAATATTGAGGTCACCAGAGGTCATCAAGGGTCAGATTTTCAAGTTTTCAAGACTTCGGTTCGAACACCCCCAAATATCTCGGGAACTATGATAGTTAGCAGCAAACGGAAAAAAGCAATATAAAGTCATTGAAAAATTCAATCAACATAGATGTCCTCAGATTTGAGCTCAGGTCAATAGTTTAGGCTCCAGAGGTCATCGAATGTCAAAAAGGTGATTTTGTTTTCAAAACTGTTTTCCCCAAATAACCTTTTACCTAATAAAGATAAAGCAATAATATTTACGCCATCGCGTGTGTCTTGTCAAGGCGCTTCGAATCATATTCATGGTGATCGGGTTAGGTCAACTGTGAAATTTGACCTCAGGTCAAGGTCAAGTGGTGACCCAAGTTGGTCATGTTGCATATTGGGAGACGTGTCTCGACGAGACAAACATATTGGTACCGTTTTCTCTTCTCTATCTTCATTATGTCGATAGTTATTGATAAAACCGTGTTGGCGGTCACAAAATTGACCTGACCTTAGGTCACCGATATTAGAAATCCGAGATGAACAAATTGTTGGTATCTATGATCTTATGAAGTCCTGCAAGATTGAAACCGATCGACGTAAAACTGTGGCTGTGGTACTACTGCAAACGTTTTGGAGTTGAGGTCATCACGTGACCTGGTCTGGTGACCTGACCTGAGATGACCTGAGGCCAAGAATTTTACATAATGCGGGAAGTTCATTTCTAAACAGGTCTACAAAAAACGGCGGCGCTGCGCGCCGCCGTTTTTGCGCTATCCTCGAAAAACCGGAGGGGTGGGCAGATTTCGCCCCCCTCCAGGGCGCGTGTTAATTGTCAGCTAAACATGCAAAACTGTGAGTAAAATATATTAAATATACTTGAATTCACTTTAATTCAAATAATATAAAAATTGCTAACCTAACTCTCATAATGCCAAAAAAAAGATGATTTAGTAAATAAAACAAAATACGATATAAAATACGAAGCTTTCGGCATGCGCCTTCATCAGCTATTATTTGTATTTTTTGTCTCCACATGTATACAAAAATAATACCAGTTCAAATCTACAGTAACCTGCATTTGGGCACACGCGTACTTCCGGTAAAATAGGTTACACATTCACATGTTATTATATGACAATGAAGAAATGTGTTTATCGCATTACTTTAGTTCACTCCAATGCCACGTTCATGGAATATTCAATGCGTAAATCATTCCTCCCTGAACAGGAAGATGAATCATTTTCTGGAAGAACTGAAAAGGACCAGATAAAGTTCAAGGAAATGGTGCGAGACAGCATGAAACTCAGTGTACATGTCACAAAGTCCTTCAGGGTAGGAAAACTGACACCAGAGAAGCCCAGACTGCTTATTGTCTCTGTTGAAAACTTGGACACCAAGCTAACAATCCTAAGAAATGCGCAGGAGCTGAGGAACACAGAAAAATTGTCAAATATATTCATCTCTCCTGACCTGACGAGGAAAGAGAGAGAGAGAAAAGGGAAAACGACTGAGAGAAGAGATGACCAAGCGCAAAGCAGAAGGTGATACGGACCTGATCATCCGAAAGGGCAAAATCATTAATTAACCCTCGCCCTACGGGAGCTTTTTTCACCTTCGCCCTACAGGGGGGACTGAAAGGCCCCCTGTTAACTTTCAAACCAAGCAACTTAGAGCAATGCAGTAAGAACCAGCATGTTGCCTGTCATGAGAGGAATCTAACAGTATGCGATTTTTAGGTTTCAGGTAAACGGGTGACCTTCCAGGTCAAGTGAATGACCTCGGATTTACCACGTCCAGAACAGCGATTTTGCTCTTCAGAAAACCTCAAAATTAGAAATTGATAAATGTAAATAAAAAGGCATGTTCCTAGACCAGTTTTGGCTCAGAGATACAGAAAAGGTAATTATTTGTTCGTATCTTGTCAAAAAAGTCAAAAAGTTATTTTTAAAAATGACGTCATCAGTTTCTTACACTTAGGGAGTCATCACTCAGTCAAAAATGAAGATATGGCTTTGCAATTTGGTATGGGTATTGTCCATACTCAGTTCTCTCACATATATTCCGTTTTTTTAATATCTTTGAAAATTTTGATTTTGTGGGGATGTTGTTTAATCAGTTTTGTTTTATTTTAGGGGTCAAAAACCCAAAATTTTCCAAATCCGAGATTGCCATTTTAAAGAGAATGCCATTTTATATCTTTGATCAATTGCGTTTGCAATTTGCTTTGAAACTCTGTTTTCTACGATTTTTTCAAATATTCCTATTTTTTACCAACATGACGTCATCAAAAGTCATTATTCCCAATTTTTTTAAAAACCAATTTCAACTATTTTTTCAGCATACGTATAATTGTTGTAACCTCAGCTACCGAAAATTTCAGCAAGATGCACTGCATGTGTAAAAAGCTATTCAAGAAAAACCTCAGGGGGGGCTGTCAGGCCCCCCCCGTAGGGCGAGGGTTAAGAAGACTGCTGGTATTGATACCACTCTGCCTGATTCTGGCACTACACAGTCATTCATTCCCACTCATCATGCCAGAGGCGAACCTCAAATAGGAGCAACCCCTGCAGCAGACACCACAGCTCCGGCACCAGTGGCTAGTCCGGCACAGGCACCCACTGCTGTATCTGACCCAATCCGTGCTCACACTACCAGGGAGCCAACCCAGGCTAGTACACCACAAACCACACAGAGCAATTGACTATCTCTAACAAGCACTGACGATGCCGATGACAAGGGGATTGTGCTATGGTACACAAATGCTGATCAATTCATCTGTAAAAGGGATGGCCTGCTCATGCAATTAGTTAGCAATGATCTCGTTCTGATTCTCATAACCGAAGTTATTCCCAAGGCTCAATCCCTCCCCATGTCTGCTGCTCTGCTGGCGCTACCTGGGTTTTTCATGTACTGAAATTTTGATCCTCAGCAAGCAAACTTGGGGAGATCAGGAATCAGAGGTGTGTGCATCTATGTTAAGCATTCCCTACTAGCGACTGAAGTGAAGTTCCAGTCGGACTTCAAGGAACAGCTTTGGATCCAGCTCAAGCTAAGAGGTGCTGATCGACTCCTCATTGGATGTTTATACCGAAGTCCATCAGGTGATAGCCACACCAGCACAGAAAAACTGGGCCAACTGCTGAGGACAGTCTGCAACTCAAATCCGTCGCACCTCCTGATTGCTGGGGATTTGAATTACCCACATTGACTTTGACATTGACTGCTGATGACATTGACATTGACTGCTCCAACTGGTTCTCCGCTGCAAACCCTGCTCATTCCTCACACCAGTTTCTAGTTGACTTCCAATACTGTTTCTTATTCCAACATGTCACCAAACCCACGCGCTTCAGACAGGGAGAAGCACCACACACATTGGATCTGCTGATCACAAACAAGGAAGGAATGCTGACGAACCTGAGGCACGCTTCTGGAATAGGTCATAGTGATCACGTCATCCTAACGGCTGTTGTAAAGTGCTATACCCCCAGGCTGGTAATGGCTGTCCCGAAGCCTAACTACAACAGGGCCGACTTCAACCAGTTGAATACCATGATCACCAACATGGACTGGGACGGGATGACTGGTATGTCCATGGACAGGGCCTACGAGTTCTTCCGAAGAAACCTGGAGACGATGGCTCAAGTCTGCATCCCAACGTCCAGGGCAAGCCGAAAACATAATAATATATACATAAATAGCAATGCTATGCAACTTAAAAAGAAAAAAGAGCATCTCTGGAAGAAATGCACGGCGTTCCAAGATCCGCTCGATCATGCTAGGTTTACAAGGTGCAGAAATCAGCCGAGGAGCCTAACCAGAAAACTGCGACATGTTATGAGGCATCATGTCATCGTGGCAAATTTGAAGCAAAATTCAAAAGGATTATGGCGCTACTCAAACTCAAGACTCCATACGAAAAGCAGGATCGACGATCTCGTAGACTCAAACGGAACTCTGGCCACCTGCGATGCGGACAAAGCAAGCATGTTAAACAACTTCTTCACCAGCGTGTTCACCACCGACGACACATCTGGCATTCCGGTTCTGACGCACCGATTTGAAGGGGAGGCTCTCACTGACATCGATATCACCGCTGCTGCAGTCAAAAGCAAACTGACAGGTTTGAAACTGACCAGGGCTGCCGGCCCTGACGGTGTCCACTCCAGGCTCCTTCGGGTATACGCTGTGTCCCTCGCCGCGCCCCTGGCCACCCTCTACCGTAAGAGCCTTGATACTGGCTCACTCACCGAAGACTGGAAGATTGGGTCGAATACTCCTATTTTTAAGAAGGGCAGCAAGCAGGACCCCGGAAATTACCGTTCCATTAGTCTCACATCCATACCTTGCAAGGTCATCGAATCGCTTATCCGCGACGCAACAATGTCCCACATGCTTGACACCCACCAGCTCTCTCCGGACCAACACGGCTTCCGCCCGAGACGCGCCTGATCTTCTCAGCTGCTTCACATGCTTGAAGACTGGACCAGCATGCTTGAGGATGGCAAGCCAGTTGACTCTATCTACTTAGACTACCTCAAAGCATTCGATGCCGTGCCCCATTTGCGCCTACTGAGAAAACTAAGAGGCTACGGTATTGAGGGGAAGCTGCTCCGCTGGATCCAGGTCTTCCTCAGTGATCGCAAGCAGCGTGTTGTGCTGAAAGCCTACCAATCAGACTGGTCTGCGGTGTTGAGCGGTGTGCCGCAAGGCTCCGTCTTAGGCCCCCTGCTCTTCGTCATCTTCATAAACGACCTGCCTGACGTCATCCAGAGTCACATCAAAATTTTGCAGATGACACCAATATATACTGTGGAGTGACAAACAAGAGTGACTCGGAGGTACTGCAGGCTGACATCAATCAAGCTGTCCAGTGGTCAAACCGGTGGCAACTACCCTTCAATGAAGACAAATGCAACTCTCAAGCCGATAAACAAGGTATTTTCGAATAATAGCCACATTCGAAACCATTCTGACTCATTCGCGACAACTCTACTCCATGAAGCCATCGCCGAGTCTTTCCGTCGTAAAGCCTTCTTGGAGAGAAGACGAGCAAGCTTGAAGAATGAGGTCTCTTCTTTCTTGGTGGGTGATACTTTGACTGAGATAGCCTATACTTGCAATCGAATCTTCGACATCACCATCCGTGAGAATCGCCCTCATCTCATCAACAAGTTTAACAGAAGACGTCAGGGCAAGACCGACAGACCCGAGATAGCAGACAAGAATGCCGTACCATCTCAGACGCCTGGTAACAGTGACAGGTCAAACAACAAGAGGGTCAACAACTTATCCTCTCTGGTTCTCGACGCACCAAATTTAGCTATACTGTCGAAAGGACCTAACTTCGCGGTGTCACAGTCCATTTCCAAGAAGGTACTAATAGAAGTAGAAAAAAGCGTCGAAAGATTGGCCTACGCCAAACGGTGGATAGAGGACATAACCCGTCGGAAGCGAAGCGCAGGACCGAATCAAGCAACCAATGAGCCAGCCGAAGATGGAGAGGCCCGACATCAAAATGCTCCCAGAACGAATGAAGATACCACAAGACAACAACAAGAAGAAGACCGCTCCGGCCAAGTCGGCCGCCAGACAAGCCAGACAAACCAGGACCAGGTGCGACAGGAGGACGTTTATCAGCCGCCTCCAGACGCAAACAGCGAAGAAGGACGGAGGGATCGAGACACGGGCGATCTGCAACAGAATAACGGTGACCCGGTGGACGGCGACGGGCGACGAGCACAAGAGGGCGTCACGGCAGGAGGACAGCCGGACGGCGGAGACCAGGTGGGCGGAGACGAGCGCCACACGTCCCGAGGAAGCGTTCCTAATTTGAATTTTAGGTTTCCAGACACCAGTAAAAGGTTCCCGCCCCCTGCTAATGTAGACATTGAGCGCAGCCTGCACAAACTGAAGCTAGATGTAGTGCGTACCTATAAAAATCACAGAACTGATAATGGTAACGTAACAACCGATGAAACAGAGTTTATCAAAGATCTAGGTAAAAATGAAAACGTTATTGTGAAACAAAGCGATAAATGCAAGGGTCTAGTGCTTCTTGACAAGGATGACTATAAGGACAAAGTAGAGGCTATTTTGAATGATCCCCAAAAGTATGAGAAACTCCAGAAAAATCCCGTCCCAAAAGTAGAGGCTAAAACTAAACAAGTGTTTAAATCTGTAACCAGGAACAAACTTCCAGATAAAGTTGTGGAGGAACTGACGCCTAGGCACAGCAGGACACCCGTTTTTACGGTTTACCTAAAGACCACAAGCCTGCTGTTCCTTTGCGTCCTGTCGTTTCAGGCTCGGGGGGACCCACGGAAAAGACAGCTTGCCTTCTTGAAACGATACTTAAGCAGCTTTTGGCATTCATCCCCACCCACCTCTGGGACACTAAGGATTTCCTCTCACGAGCAGCGGACCACAGTAGATCTAAGCCACTACCCGAAGGGGCCATCTTTTTCAGTATAGATGTGGTCAATTTATATGGTAGCATACCAGTAGCAGAAGCGATAGATGCCGCCAAGGAGAAACTCGAGACTCATGGCCAGGACATTGAGACGTTTGGGCTCAGCTATGAGGATATTTGTACTCTATTAGAACAGTGTCTTCGCAATAACGTCTTCTCGTTTGGAGATGACTTCTACAGGCAGAAACAGGGCATCGCTATGGGTAACCCTTGCGCTCCTCCTTTAGCGATCATTTTCTTGGATAGGTTTGAGCAGCAGGCTTTGGCGAACGCAGTTCACAAACCGGACTTCTTAGTCAGATACATAGACGACTATGCGGGGATTTGGACACATGGGGAGCAGGCACTGTTAGAGTTCCTTCAGTATCTCAACAGCTCACACCCGAACCTGGAATTCACACTGGATCACTCAACGAGAGACAAAGGGGTCCCTTTCTTGGACACTTGTGTAACAATCACTACTTCCGTGACAGGACAGCGTGAACTGGAGACGGAGCTCTACATTAAGCCGACAAACTCAGGGATCGTCTTGCATGCTTCATCAGCTCACCCTACAGCTACCAAGCACAATATGATCAGGAATATGTTTCATAGAGCCTTGAACAATTCATCTAGCAAAGAAAAAGAGGATGGTAGCGTAGATAAAATTCACACCTTACTTTTAGGGAATGGGTATTCACTGAAACTACTGAAAAGGCTCTTCAGGGAGGTTCGCCTGTCCAGAGGCGCTAGACACAGGCGGAAACGGACAGCGGGGGAGGATGGGTACTTAACGCTACCATATATTGACGAAAATTTGCTTTGCAAAGTAAAGAAGGTGGTGAAAAGATCGGGCTTAAACGTTAGGCTAGCTTGGAGAAACGAGAATAAGTTGAAAAGTCAGTTAGTGCGCTCAGCTTTCACGCCGCCTCGCTGCCCGGGGGGAAATAGATGTAATTTATGCAAGAGTGGGTTTAGAGGACAGTGCACACAGAAAAATGTTGTGTATAATCTTAGGTGCAAGCTCTGTGACGCAAATTATATAGGAGAAACCAAACGCCCGCTGAGACTAAGATTTAATGAACATGTCCGAGACATGGTAGGCAGGAAGGATGATACACCGATGGGGGACCATTTCAAGATGGCTCATCCTGAAGCGGGGCACACCCCTACACCCATTCAAGTTCAAGTGCTTTACAGAGCTAAGGACCACCCGGACCGAAAAATCGCAGTCTATTTTGATTAGAAAGGAACAACCAAAGCTGAACTCCAATGTGTCATCTTGGCCAATCATGTAAAATTCAACACTTCCGCCCTTTTGCGATGGCATTGTTCGTGTAGATACATCCTTTTAGGTTTGGCAACATTATATTTTTTTTTCTTCGTTTTATTGTATATTTATGCATGTTGTTAGATATGGGCTTGAATGTTTGTTTGTTAATAGGTGATGCTGTGATATATATGCGAGATGATGTCGACTATTTATGCAGACCGAAGTTGATGTATCCTCTAGAAGGTTGTGCCCGTATGAATAAAGATCGCGAGAAATGTCGCGCGAAAATGTGTAAAAAAACGCGGGAAACAATATGCAGTCGAAACTTGTATTCTGATTATTGTCGTTTTGGTAATGTATAATTTCTGATGAAGATCTGTGATCGAAATATTAATATAACGTTTTTTGGTACTATTATATTTTAATTTCGAGGAAGAGGTCATAAATGATAAAACTAATTATAATTTGCCAAGACAAATGCAAGGTTCTCCACGTCGGCTCCTTAAACCCACATCACACGTCTACAATGTGCAACAGTGAGCTTGAAACTACTTCCTGTAAAACAGACCTGGGGATCCTTGTGGACACAGATTTAAAATTCCGAAAACAAGCAACCGCCGCCGCTGCGAAAGAGAACCAGATCCTGAGCGTTATCAGGCGATCTTTTCAAAAGATAGACCACGACACGCTCCCTCTCTTATACAAGACCTTAGTGCGTCCTCACCTCGAATATGACAATGCTGTATGGGGCCCCTTCAACAGAGCAGACCAGATTATCATCGAGCGAGTACAGCGCCGTGGCACTCGTCTGATCACCAGCATTCGCCATGAGCCATACACCCAGCGCCTCCGACTACTCAAGCTGCCGTCACTGTACTACAGACGAAGGCGAGATGATATGATCCTGCTCTACTAACTCTTCCATGGAGAGATGGACATGCAACCAGACATCTTCTTCACGCCCGCACCCTCTGGAGCTACGAGAGGTCATCGCTGGAAACTGAGGAAGCCGCGAGCCGAGTCAAGAGCAAGACGAAATACCCTCGGCGTAAGAGCGATCAACGACTGGAACTCCCTCCCTGAATCTGTCGGCTATGCCCAAACCGTTAACCTGTTCAAGGCCAGCCTCGACGCGCACTGGTCCTCCATCATCTATGTCATTCTTGACCAAGGCCGATGCCAAGCTGTTGCCTGCTATGTGCTCGGAGAAAACGGTACCCACAGGCGATTGCCTGTCTAAATTCCGACAATATACGGTACGGTACGGTAAATCCGTTTGAAGTCTTGAAATGAAATGCTGATTCCAGCTGTTCCTGACTCAAATCTCGACGAAATATGTCGTGTTCTAAAAATCACGTGCTGAGTGTCAGACAATTTCTCCATCCGATTCTTCCAATTTAATCATGCTAAATTCCCAGAGAATGCACGGGAAATTATATTTAAATAAATGTTTGTATTATTGATATTACATTTATGCATGTGTATTGTTTTGCGTTAAACTAAGCAGCGCTAAAATAATATGCAAATTAGTGATAACCTTTCCTCATATACATCGCAAAAATAGGTAAAATGGCTAATATTTTTTTGTTAATTTCTCAATATAATGAGAAAAAGACCATCATTAATTTAAATTATGTACATTTGTATGTTTGAATGTAATATGCTCGAGTTAGAAGCGAGTCATATACTTTCTCTTAAAGGGAATACGCCACCTTGAAAGTTGTCTTGAAATTTGGCTATACGGGGTTATATTATATACTGAAAAAAACGATATTGTTTTTTTTTGGACGATATATTTTTTTTGGATTTTTTTTTTAACATTTGTTTGGAAGATAGATGGATATCCGTCGAAAAATGGGCATGTTTCTCTTTTCTCCTTCATGGCCATAAACAACTTCATGATAATTATGACGTCATGCATATGGTAGCTTGGATATGGAAACTATTGCACACAATAACGACGGACTTTAGGCATATATACGCAGGCTACTTGTAACGTAAACAACCGTTGTGAGGACTCAAAAACAAGTTTCGTGCCCCGATCGGGGCACGAAACAGCGACTTCTAAAAAGGGCCCACTAGTCCTGTGTCGAAATTACTTAGCGTAGCGAGGTAATTATTTCACTACAACCCGTTTTTCGATCTGCTCTACAAATCTGCTATCTCAGTTCAAAACCCCATGTTAAAGGTGAACTATTCCTTTAAAGGCAGTGTGTCTACTGTTTTGGAATGCCAAAATTAGTTTTCTTACGGTAAGTAGCTATTGGTTTGATTGTTGGATACGATGCAATTCACATCTGGAGCCCTTTTAGTTGAATTTTCACTTATATTGTTTTCTGCTTATTTTTTTATCTCGATATCTATAAAACGATCGCCACTATAGTGGGGATAATTAGACGGAAGAAAATGTTATGCAAAACGGCGCACCTAAGAACATAAACAATCGATACGAAAAATGTTAACAAACCGTCGAAAAGCAAAATGGCTCTCGAGGTTCTGTTCGGCTGCTGCTATCAGCGTTCACGAGCTGTTTTGTCGAAATGCTATTGGCCGGCGCTAACGATATGCTAGCAAATTGGTAGTGATATTTCTATATTAGCAATGCTGGTAGTAGTGATAGGCCCTCTGGAGCCTAACCGATAACTTTTTGCTACCAGGAGGGGTCTTTGGAATATATCTCAGCAACTAGTAGTGTGGATCTGGAGAAATGAAAGGCATGGATCGATTCAGAAAATTATGTTCTATAAACCAGTGTAAAAAAGCGATGCCAGTAGACAGAAGACACCCTCCCTTTAAGTGAAGTTGGTCTGCAGTCATGGGTTAATTGGCTACGTGGAAAATTGTAACCTGTGGCGACCCTGTTTGCATTCGATCTATGAGGTGGGACTTATAAGGCTTCGTTATTTCGAAAAATGCAGCACTTATAAGTCATTGGACCTACAAAGATATCAGCTGGTGATTAATTCGAGAACACAAGGTGCATATCAAGATCATATTGACCTAAAGGAGAAAGTTCATCTTGAACTTGTGGTTCAAACTGAGACTCTGCCATGGAGTCCCATTGACGGGGTTATAACACTTTCAACCCACTTGTTGCCATGAATGCCTTCCTTTATGAATTCATATGCATATCTTGACGTGGAAATATGATACTGTTTATGATGTCTGTAGCGTAATGGTGTATTTACGTTAGAACTACAGTATGTGTCCGGCAGTCATATCACCAGCCTACTGCCCGGTTTACATACAAAGCTAATTATATGTTCTTAAACAGGAAAGCTAACCTATATGGGATTAACTAAAGCTAAAACTATCTACATATATCTGAGACAGCCGTTAGATTAATGGTCATCGAGTTCCGTTTCCGGTAACTTCCGTTTAACGCCACGGACAGAATCACTGATCGGCGTCGCCATAACTCGCGGAATCGTCAATATGTCACAATTGACGAATCTACGACGAATTTCGTAAGCTTGCATTACTGCAACTAGGGCCTAGGAGATACACTCTGAAACTGGTCAGCAAAACCTGCTGTTATATTATTTTGAGGCACAAGATATCTGATTTAGTGAAACGTTGGTGCGTGGTGCCATATAATGATGCCGTCAGTTACCTTTTTACCAAAGAATCATTGTCGATCCCTCATTTGTGGATGCGTTTAGTGTTTTTTTGTGTGTGTGTGTGTCATGGGTTAATCAAATCCTCACTTACTTCACATAAATACTTAATGCTTCGCAATTTTACCAATAAAAATTGAGTATGCACGAACAATGATATATCATCAATGAGCTTGCTCGTATTATTGCAAAAATAATGTAGGTATTCATGTTTGCTAAATTAGATTTATGCCTGCTCAACACCATACGACATTAAAAGGAACGGCTCGCCTCAATCGTTACCATCTATGCCACCGCAAACTCATTCGCCGCCGTCGCTGATACGTTTGCCTCCGTCGCCGATGGCTACACAAAAGCTGCAGCCGCCGCCGCCGCCGCCGCCTCCTCCGCCGCCGCCGCCGCCGCCGCCGCCGCCGCCTCCTCCACTGCCGAGCGGCCGTGGCTCCCGGCGCGCCGGTCTGATCTGGTCGGTGTTCAGTCTTCAACGGGCGGTGATCGGGAGAGGCAGCTGCCCCGATCTGGCCTGGCCCGGAGCTGCAGCAGCCAATCGACCCGCCCGGCCCCAGCAGGGTCTCATCAGCGAACTCAGCTAACTAGCCATCACTCCGCTAGCGATCGAGTGTTCGCTCGAGTGTTGGCTGATTGAAGTGGGTCGGGTGGTGACATGGGGTCATGTTGAACCGTTTGAACATCTCGTGTTGTGCAGTGAACAGTGAATAAACAGTGTACGGTGAACAGTGATCAGAAACGGACCAAGTGTGCACTGCGCAGTGTGCAGTGCTGTACCGTCAGGTGTGCTCGCAAAATTCCGTCACAAGTGGCATACTCACTCGGTTGACCCCAGCTGCGGGCCACCCAAGTCAGCTGATATTTACGAGGCCAAACTTTCGTTGCGGTCATAGGTCACACACTAGCTCAGATAAGGTGTGGAAGATCGACCGAGAGGTGGTTGTCACGGACCTAAGTGACGTATAGGGTTCGTCATGTGGCGCCTACTGACCTTTCTGCTGTCAGCCGGGTGCATCTACGGCCTGTCAGCCATCGATAAAGGAAGTGAGTACTAACAGCTATGGGCTGGGCTAGCCGTCTTGTACCGCTCATTGTATTGTCCCCTGTCCAAACTAACGGGGCAAACCAGTCGTCTTCGTATATTCATTGTTGCAAGTGTGCATGTTGTAATTGCGCACTATGGAGTGTTCAGTGCTGTAGCGTCGGGTGTGCTTCCAGGAATTTCGAACGTTTCAATTTTATACATCAGCTTCTGAACGAGGTAAATAATAAAGCGAAATTATAAACGCCCATACAGAAGTGCTTCATTTAGTTTTATCTGTTTTCACCGCAAATGTGCCGGGACGACTTTATGTGGTGCTGAGCTGAGGTGCGATCTTAGGGCCCATTGAGAGTTATCAAATTAGACTAGATTGTTTTCGTAAATATATGATGATCATACCTTGCCATATGGGGATCGTACAGTCAGACCCGACCATATAATTCAATTATTACGAGCGAGCGCGAAGCGCTCGCTCGTCCTTCCGTGGTATATGGTAAAAATCTGATTATGAACGGCCCGGCCCGGCCCGGCCCGGCCCGACCCGACCCGACCCGACCCGTGACGACGCTTTTGAGAAGCTCATATCTCTGCAACCACACGTCCGATTGACAAGCTGACTTCTTTGCTGAGCATCCCCATCCAACCTACCCTGTTTGAGTCCAGTACCGACTCATGTGGGTGCCTACCACTGCGCGTGGCGCGTGCCGCGTGAGGGGTGTTGAAAGGTGTTTTCTCGCAAAAATTCTGCAACGGCAGAGCCGATTCTGTGCAAATTTGGTGTGTGGTTACGGACCTCTCAGTCGCCAATTTTCCACAAGTCAGGGGTAGGGTGCCTCTGCACGTTCGCACGTGCACATCCCTCTTCTATATCTCAGGAACGGCTGAGCCGATTGTTTTCAAATTTGGTGTGTGGTTAGGGATCTCTCATCCGCCAGTTTCCCACGAATCAAAGGTGGGTGCCTCTGCACGTGCGCACGTGCGCACCTTTTTTGTATCTCAGAAACTACTTCCCCAATCAAGTTGAAATTCCCCATACATTTCCTTCGCGCTCGCTCGTTCATCGCCAACTACGGCGCCTTACTGGTATGTTATGCCTTGCTACTAAGTTCAAAGCCAGCATGGATAGTCATGACATAATTTATAGCGGTACACCTATGAGGAAGAAGCGCGGTATTATGTGAAGTTGATCAATATAAGATTAGGAAAGCCTAAGGGTGCGATCGGCAACACGACGAATTCGCCGTAATCACGACGAATTCGTCGGTGATTCGTCGGGCGCCGAATATTCGCTCAGTTTGTGTTCGGCAACACGACGAATCTGCAAACGAGCGAATTCGCCCGACGAATTCGCTCTGTCGGAGCGCGAATTTCCAAACCAGTCGTCGGGAGGGATAATTTATTTTGCAGTGTGCCATAACGTCATCTGCAGTATTGCTGCATTGACTGCAGTGTTGCTGAGTACTGACAAAGTTCAAAGTACCGTGATTTCTGAAAACAAGTATAATAACCACACACACACCAAGGCCCTATAACACTACACAAACCATGACACGGCGCAGCAGTGACAAAACCGGCGGATAACTTTGTTGTTACAGAATACAGAACGCACGAGACAGCGAATTCATCGGAGAGCGAATTCGTTGGATTCGTCGGAGAGCGAATTCGTCGTGTTGCCGATCACACCCCTAAAAGAACTATATATACATGATGATGAAACAGTGCAATATTCCAAGCGGTTTTCACTTTGTATAACACTACAAAGACGAAGTGCAATGGGTTCTGTTTTATATACCACGCTTGCGGACGCAGTGTTTGGCCGGCTGATCGGCCGGTGACCTGTGCCTCGGGCGCCACAGGTCATGTGACCTGCGCCGAGGTGAAGTGGGATTCCACCGGGCCGCCGCTCCTCGTGGCAGAGCCGTCCGGGGCGCTTGGCTGGGCGGACGTGCGACTATCGATTTCTCATTTCAGAATTGCTGATTGTCGATTGTTGATTTTTGTCTTTCCTTCGTGTTTTCATTCGCCATGTCGCTCACTAAATTAATACATATAAGGGTTGTACCTATTCGGTTATCGTTAATAATTCAGCGAAATGTAGCCGCGAGTCGGAGATGGAGGAACATATTACTTTTTATAAATAGAACTACAGAACTACAAACAAACATGCCTCAATAATCTTCAAATCAGTATTCACCTCCTGATCCTGTTTCGGAATTGGTAAGGTAAGCACTACGTTAGGGCAGCCATATCTCCTAAGTTCTCCCAGCGTTAGGATGGCCCAATGTAGAATGACCCCACGGACCCACTACTAGGATGAGCGAAAGTCTGGGATGGCCGGGCTGAATGTCTGGAGATGGTTTGACTGCTGCAAGA
The DNA here is from genome assembly GCA_036785665.1 of Chirona hameri. NCBI lineage: Eukaryota > Metazoa > Arthropoda > Thecostraca > Balanomorpha > Balanidae > Chirona > Chirona hameri. The sequence goes on along the minus strand of JAXIVJ010003634.1, from coordinate 34,940 downwards.
CTGGATCGCTCATGAGGACGTTCTGAATCAGAGAACGAGAGTAGCAGGTGTCGGGAAAGTTCCAGCTCCCAAGATGTCGCCTGTCACAAACGCAGCGCGGCTTTATGTGCTGGTTGCCATCTGCGCTGGCAATGGACTTCATCCCGAAGTTGTATTATATTCGAGGCGATGCGCTTATTGTTGAGTGCAATCTCTGTAAATAGAAAGCACGGTCCTCCGTCTTGAATGAAATAATTACTTAACGTTAACTGGTCCGAAATGGAGGCATGTGATGATGACGATACTTGGGGCTTTGGGTGCGCCGACTTCTGTTGTCATTTGATGTCCATCCGAAATGGTGATGTGCGAAATGGTGATGTGGTTTTCACACATATGTATGCACAATGCACGTTAGCCCATGTAGTTTGGCAGTCCACGTCTCAGCCGTTAGCTTCGCTGATAAATGACGCTTAGAATCGTGATGGAAGCCAATCAAGTGTTGGTTGGCGTATTCATAGAGTCATGTGAGCGCTCTTTCACCACTCATCGTGCCACAGACTCAGTTTACCATCACATACACAATCAACTAGACAACAGCGGGAGATAAAGAAGGGCCAACGAACCACGATAATGAGTTGTTGTGCAAGGCTGGTGAAAGTACCAGGGACCGCCCCTTGGGTGAACACTGGCGGCCTAATCTATTGAGCGGTGCCTCTGCAGAACTGCACGCCACCGGCTGCTCTGCGGACTGTTAGGCGTGTTTATGAGCTGTGATGGCCGCCGGCCGCGTTATAGGTGCTGGAACGGAGCAGGGGCAAATGTCGGGCAGCACACTCACCTGCACTAATGGATTACTTATTTGATATTTCTACGCGTTGAATTTGGTCGTTTTCAAGTCCCAGTCGTGGGCATCACGATGTAATCAAACAACTGATGAAAATTGCAGTTATGACTGCTGGTATATTTTAATATTTTAGCTGATATACTTTTGCCAAATGACCCCGGACTTATCCTCATTTCAAAATTGTCCTGATTTCTGCGCATATCTCCAATGGATTGCAGAAGAGAGTTAAGGATTGCTATTTTGTCTGGAACATAAATATTATTCACTGCTCGTGCGAGGAACATTGGTAAGACAAGTATAAATTAATTAAAGAAAATTACGTTTACGACGAGGAAATGTCATTTGTATTTGTTTATACTTGTTTATACATTTGTATTTTGTATAGGTACATTTGTATGCTTGTTTTGCCTGGAACAATATAACTGATGTTTTCTTGTATCTCCATTGTGATGTTGCATAGTGTTAGTTGCCCAGTTATTTACAGAATGACATTTCGTCGTTCTGTGACTTCCGTGACATGTCGTAATTTAGTGATTAGCGCAATTCGCGACAGTCTGACAGATATTCCGCCCATCAATGACGTCATCACCGGCCTGTTTGGGATGCAGCGCAGACTTCCTGTCACGTTTATACGTTGCCGCAATCACGGGACGAATTACGGTGTAATTGCACGTAAAATCTCGACTTTCGAACCAATCATCTGCACATTGCTGACTGCTCGGCACATTTTCCGTCCGGCTGACTTCGTCCAGATCGCAGAAAATAATATGTGTTTGCTGTATCTTTCTGATTTAACATTTTAATAAATAGCGGCCTTAGTAAAACATAGAACTAAATGTAGCATGTCTTCTATAAATCGGCAAAGACTTTAAGTCAGCAACTTTGCACGGCTGACGTGGAATCGATGTGAACGAATGTATGTAATGTTTCACGCAGATAAATTAGTTAATGTGCTTACTGAGAATGTTTGTCAAGGGGCAATATTTGCCCCTCCCACCACTCAGTGGTGGGAGGGACAATAGGAGGGACACCGCTCATATTCAGATTTTCCTCATATACCACGGAAGGACGAGCGAGCGCTTCGCGCTCGCTCGTAACAAATTATTCACATATAATTGTGTGTATAACATTTTTTTCCAAGTCGGCTTCTAATGAAAACGTGAGGACGGCTCACAAGTTTCATTATTTGTCGTGTTTCCGTAACCTGACGATAGCACCAGTGAAAATTGACGGTACGGCAGATAACCAGTTTCGCCTTGCCGCACATGTTTACAACATTCTTAGCTAAGAACGCGAAGCTTTGGAAGATCGCCAGTTTCCCTGACTCGTATAGTGGTAGTTCGCATCTACTCTAGCAAGAAACATCCTAATTTTACGTTTCACCGGATGGTATCGATTTTATTGCGAGAAGTCTTCGTTTTTTTTTTTGCGAGAAGTCTTCGTTTTTTTCTCGTATTTTTAGTTGTAGTAGTAGTTTCGTTTCTTAGGGCCAAATGAGAATTACTCAAGTCTCCACGAAGTAGCTTAATAGTTCCAAGGTAAAGGTCTTTCATCGCTTAACCTTTACCTTCGAACATCGCAACCGACTTGGGCGGCGAAGTTTAATGAACTCATATTTCACTGTCAATCAGTGCCTCGTTGTGAATGACCCATTACCCAAGCCAGTGACCCATTACGTGCATTATCTGTATGCCGTTTCAACAGGTAGCTTTGCATATCAGTCCGATATGCATATTCCAATCAGTAGCGTACCCAGGATTCGCTCCAGGAGGGGGCAATTTTTTCTCAGGGGGGCATAAAGTATCCCCACTGAAAAAAAAACTCACCGGATTTGGCCCACTATATTTAAAAAAAGGATATTTTTTAAAAAAAATCTCTAAAAAAAATAAAAAAATCATTCATTTTTGTAGACCAAAGGGGGCACGTACAGACCTTCAGGGGGGAGGGGCAATCCCCCCTTGTGTACGCCTATGATTCCAATACGTATTTTCATGGTCCCTTTTTGCTACAGAGCCAATTGCCGTTTTCACGAAAGATTATTACGCTGAAAAGTTCCTGAAAGATTCTGAAAGTTTTGCAAAACTACACAACTTTTACATGCGATTTTTGGCTAGAAAGGTCCCTCATAATTTTGTAATATGTTGGTAAGAATAAAATATGAAAATTGCGGTTTGGTGGTTATCAGCAAGATCATTATTGATAGAATCTTCCTGAAACTTTTCAGGAAGATTATATCAATACTGATCTTGCTTATTACCACCAAACCACAATTGTGTCAACATATATTTTTCTTACCAACATATTACAAAACTATGAGGGACATTTCTAGCCAAAAGTCGCATGTAAAAATTGTGTGGTTTTTCAAAACTTTCCAAATCTTTCAGAAACTTTTCAGCGCAATAATCCTTCGTGAAAACGAAGGATTTATATGAAATATTATGGCATTGTATTCTGATATAATGTAAGTACCTGATTTTCAATTTACCTGTCCCGAGCACTAATACTGGCATTGATACTGCTCACCACATTTTAATAACCATGAGCCCATCTATTCAAAACTGGCATGGCGTTGAATCACATATCTGGCAAGCGCCTGGCGGATTTTGGCCTATGATTGGTCAGTGTTGGCGTGCTGTATTCGGTTGGCTGGCGGTCAGAACAGATACAGCGCTCGAACGCTGGGTCGATTGGCGGATATAGAACGGCCACTCATAACCGTAATGTCCGGAGGATATTGGCACTTCTCGACAGCAGTCGGGGCTGGGCCTGAAATATTAGCCGGCTCTGTTAGCTAAAATATTGAAATAACTTTGCGCTGCTTCGAATCGCTCTCGTATGGGATGTTCGAGCTCCACGGCGTGGTAAGAGCACTGGTGCTAAGTTACAATGCAGGTGCGCATATGTGAGTTGTGGTGAACTTGAAGCTTGCTCAGACATATACAGATTGATCACCGGAAGTCTGCACTAAATGAAAATGTACTCAAGAACATCTATATATCTCTCAAAGTACTCATCCTGTACACTGTTAGAAAGTTTAGTTCATGTTCTTTGGAAAGAACAGAACTATTGGAATACAACTATTATTACGTTCGCGTTCTTTCCACTGCGCTCACTGACAATGGGTGCAGTGGCGTCGCCACGATTTCAAAACTTGTACGGACACACCAGGACATCAAAGTTAAAACCTTTCGAGGGGAGGGACGGGGGGGGGGGGTAGGACGTGATCTTTTCAAGGGGGTCAATACGGTGTTTAACCCGCCATTGACTGGGGGAGGGGGCGTTTAACGCCCCCCCCCCCTGATTAATTTTCTTAATAGCTCAGAAACCAATAGCGCTGTCAACGTGAAACTTCGGGTACATTCTTCAAAATAACATTTACGTCTTCTGTGAAAAAATAAAGAATTTTCGTCGATTTTGTTTAGTTATAGCGAATTTAGTGACGTCACTACACACGAGTTTTACACCAAAATCAGCTAAAATGTAACAGACCGTACAAATGCCATATTTTGAGCAAAATAGAATCCAAAAACGTCAAAAGACATAAAATGGCAAGGGCTACAACATGGCTTTCTCCGATGTTTGAAAGTTAGGGTTTTGACCCCAAAAAAATTCAAAAAAGCTTTTTTGGGGGAAAATGCCCACAAAATCATTTTTTTTCAAAGATATTCAAAAAGCCGGAATAGATGTCAGAGAAACACATATGGGAAACTAACATACCAAATTTCAGAATATTACCATTTTTGACTGACTGATGGCATATAAAGCATTGGTAACTCATGAAGTCATATGTACAACAACAACAACAAAATGGCTTGTATTGACCAGGTACAGACAAATAAATGGCACCACTGTATTTCTGAGACAAAACTAATCTAGAAACATACCTTTTTTATTTAGATTCATCAATTTAACATTTTGACCTTCATTGACCTGAACTTGACCTGAACTTGACATTAACTTAACGTAAATGAAGTCAGGTGGTAAAGTGACTATCAATATTGAATTATACGTGGAAAATAATTCATAAAACATGTGTTGCATGACTTTCGTAGATATTTTGAGCATAGTGACCTTTTGTGACCTGACCTTGACCTTCGACAACAATCTCACTTTATCTCATGCGGGATGTATATTATGCCTTTGACAGCACTTTGGGTGATCATGGTCGTAATCGAAGGCTTTGGATGGAAAGTATGGCTCATAAACTCAAATACGGCGATTTTGACCTTTTACCTGACCGTGACCTGACATTTGACCTCACTTTGGAATTTGTTAGCATGATTTCGATTTGTCTCATTGAGAGCTTTTGAATGCCGCCTTGCGCGTCTTGCTGCGATTATTGGTTCGGAAGATAACCAGGGGGCGTTTAACGCCTCCTCCCGTCAATGGCGTTCGGCTGAGCCCCCAGTCAATCCCGGGTTAAAGGAAACCACAGTCAGTCTCATAATGGGATTTTAGCGCTGAGATAGCAGTTTTGAAGGCCATGTCGAGAAATCACTTATTGCATACTCTGGTTGTAAGGATTCTCCTGCACTGAATATATTAGATGTTCTGTCGTGTCATTCAGCGTTGTGTGAAAAAACGTAGCGCTGTGCCGAAAAGTTTCACATGTAAGTATGTGATAAAAGCAGCCTTACTGGACCAGCGAGCGAACTCTTTGCCACTGAAAATATTATCCTAGTTGTGTAATCAAGGATGAGATAATAATTACATTTGTACTTACCCATTTAATAAATAATTACTTTAACCAAGTTTGTAGAGGCTTTGTACAGCTCACTTCTATTCTTCTTTAGAAGCACATAATGTAGTGGACCAAGCACCATATCATCCTGCGAAGTGCGACCGAAGCGCTATTTGGAACTCTCACCCTGCTCCGAGAGATATGGGGGCCGGGACAAATGTTTGCAGAGACCCGCCGAGGGATTTGAAGTTGGAACGCCGGTTCCCGGCACAGAAAGCAAATGTATTATCACTGTGCCTGATTGCTCCCCGAAGCACACAATATCATAACATGCGCCATTTTTGCATTTTGCGCCACTTCCGCAATCTATACTGAAGTGCGTGACTATGTTATCGATATATATTGCTTTTGAAAGAAAAAAAGTATTGGAGTATATCTGGATAATTTATTTTTTTTGCAAAAAATAGCCCAAAAGTGGGGCGGCCATGGCCTCCCGGGCCCTTGTTCCTACGCTTGGGACATTTTCGCTCAAGTCAATATTGAGGTCACCAGAGGTCATCAAAGGTAAAATTTCCCAAGTTTAGGACTTCGCTCCAGAAACACCCCAAATATCTTGGACTCTATGATAGTTTGGAACAAACTGAGAAATCAATCGAAAGCTCTTGAAAAATGCTATCGCTGATGTGTCCTCACAGTTTATATATTGCCAATAATTTAGCCTCCAGAGGTAACCACATATCGTGTTGGCATTTTCTTCCCCAAAGTTGCTCGTGCAAAACTTGTTACCTAATAAAGATGGGGCAATAATTTTAACGTCATCGTGTTTGCCTCGTCAAGACAATCCGAGCCATACTTATGGTGACCGGATCGGGTCAAGTTCAAAATATGACCTAAGGTCAAGTTCATTTGGTGACCCATGTTGGTCATGTTGCATATGGGGTGACGCATCTCGACGAGATAAACACTGTGGTATCAGTCGCACGTCTCTAGGTAGCACGTTTGTTCCTTGCATTTCCTAAAATTTCAGGAGACACATCCAAACGCCCCCTCCCCAGCACGGCGCGGGTTAGGCCTAATACACTGTGCTTGGATCCATGTAAAATAAAAACGCGCGTGCATCAGCGTTGTCTGCGCCAGGATGAAGCCAAATACAGTTTAGTAAAATTACGGCCTGACCATTTATGTTACTGGACTAGCAGCGACTAACACGAGAGTATTTTGTTTTGCTCCCTCGCGCATTTCGCAATATCTCGTAAACTACCGCCAATATCGTCCCCAAACTGTCAATACCCGCTTTCACATCAAGCACCGCTCACTAAACGGCTAAACGTTTTCTTGCCATTTTCGCACATGCTCCTATTCCGAACTCCAGACGAAAAACGTTAACATTTAATTCCAACTGGCAATTTGTGCGTTCAAGTTGGGGAGGGGACAATAAGATGTTATTTTCTGTTGAGAAATAAGTTCCATGAATAGAGGCAATTCGTCACGATTCGTCACAAAAGGCGTTTTCACGAAGGATTATTGCGCTGAAAAGTTTCTGAAAGATTCTGAAAGTTTTGAAAAACTACAGAACTTTTACATGCGATTTTTGGCTAGAAATGTCCCTCATAATTTTGTAATATGTTGGTAAAAAATATGTTGACAAAATTGCGGTTTGGTGGTAATAAGCAAGATAAGTATTGATATAATCTTCCTGAAAGTTTCAGGAAGTTTAAGGAAAATTCAGGAAGTTTCAGGAAGATTCTATCAATACTTGCTTGCTTATTACCACCAAACCGCAATTTTGTCAACATATCTTACCAACATATTACAAAATTATGAGGGACATTTCTAGCTAACAATCACATGTAGAAGTTGTGTAGTTTTTCAAATCTTCAGAATCTTTCAGAAACTTTTCAGGGCAATAATCCTTCGTGAAAACGGCTAAATAGTCAATCTGAAGATAATTCGAATTCAAACATTTCAGGTATTGGAGTATATCTGTAATTCTGCACCTTCAAATGGTTCCGCAAACTTGTACGGACAGTCCGTACAAGTTTTTGAAGGTTCGCCAACTTGTACGGACACTGTCTGTCGTACTGTCCGTAGTAGTGGCGACACCCATGAATAGGTGCAGTTCAGTGCAGTTAGCAGTCGGCCAGAAAGACTAGCGGTCAGAAGCAGTCAATTTCAGCACGCCATTTTTAAAAGTTAACGCGCGTCCTGGAGGGCCTCTGATAATTACACGCCCTGGAGGGGGAGGGGTGGATTTCGTCCCCCCCATGATCTCGAAAATCACGCAACGTAGTGACAAGCGGAAAACGGCGTTAGATAGCACGAGACAAGCTCTATCGAAAGTATATTGGTCTTGTTTTAGGTCAGGTCAATATTGAGGTCACCAGATTTAGGTCAGGTCAATATTGAGGTCACTAGAGGTCATTGAAGGTCAGATTTTCCAGTTTTAGGACTTTGCTTCGAACATCCCCAAATATATCGGGAACTATGATAGCTAGGAACAAATAAATAAAAAACAATCGAAACCTCTTGAAAAAAATTTGGTGTCCTCTGATTTGAGCTCAGGTTAATAGTGTAAGCTCCAGAGGTCATCAAATGTTAAAAAAAAATGGCACAACTGTTTTTCGCAAGTAACTTTTCACCTAATAAAGATGAAGCAATACGTTTGACGCCATCGTGTTTGTCTTGCCCAGGCACTTCGAATCATATTCATGTTGACCAGGTTAGGTCAACGGAGAAATTTGACCTCAGGTTGAGGTCAAGTGGTGATCCAAGTAGATGATGTTGCAATTTGAAAGATGTGTCTCGACGAGACAAACACATTGTTACCGTTTTCACTTCTCTATCTGCATTATGGCGATAGTTATTGACAAAACAGTGTTGACAGTCACGAAATTGACCTGACCTTAGGTCACTGATATCAGAAATCCGAGATTAACAACTTGTAGGTATCTATGACTTTATTAAATCCTGCAAGTTCGAAACCGATCGGTCCAAAACTCTGGCTGCGGTGCTACCGCAAACGTTTTGGAGGTGGGGTCATCACGTGACCTAGTCTAGTGACCTGACCTGAGATGACCCGATATCAATAATTTTACATAATGTGGGTAGTTAATTTCCGAACAGGTACGCAAAAAAACGGCAGCGCTGCGCGCCGCAGTTGTTGCGCTATCCTTGCCAAAACCTTAGGGGTGGTCGGATTTCGCCCCCCCCCCCACCCCCCTCCAGGGCGCGTGTTAAGCAAGCGTGACATCAACTCTCCCCATGGGCCCGGGAACAGGGGGGGGGGGGCAGCGGGGGCGCTTGCCCCCCCAACATCTGGACCGGGGAGGCGGCGCCCCCCAACTTTGGCGAGACAAATTTTCCCTAAAAATGAGCTCTTTCAATTTTCTTCACAAAAAGTTATATAAAATACGAAAGCCTCCTTATGTCACTTTCATTTTTTTTTTATTATTTTTTTATAGCATGTCATAAGTATTATTATTATATGGCTTTGCTTTTACAGCAGCATCGTATACCTTTCTTTTCATTCCTTTTCCTTTTTCCATTAAATGTTCTATGAGATATAATGGAAAACTTTGGTAGTAGTACATTTGGGGGCAGTTGTCTGCTTGGCGCGTCGTCGTTAAAATGATGCACTGATGCAGTGGCGGATCTACGGTTGGGCAAAATTGGCAATTGCCCCCCCCCCCAAACCACCTGAAATCGGCTCAAAATTGACACATTTCCTGCTATAGAAGAAAATCTAAGCAACTTTTACCATGGAAGGTTTGCTTTAACCCTCGCCCTACGGGGGTCTTAAAACGACCCCCCTGATGTTTTTCTTGCATAACTTTTTAGACATACGACACATCTTGCTGGAATTTTCAGTAGCTAAGTATACAACAATTATACGTATGCTGCAAAAATTTCATTGAAATTGATTGAGAAATTTGGGAAACAATGATGTTTTGATGACGTCATGTTGGTGGAAAAACGATAAATGTTTGAACAATCGTAGAAAACAGAGTTTCAAAGCAAATTGCAAACTCAATTAAGCAAAGATACAAAAATGTATTTTATTTAAAATGCCAATCTCGAATTTTCGAAGTTTTGGGTTTTTGTTCCCCAAAATGTACAAAAACTGTTTTTTTTTTGTGAAAAATTACCACAAAATCAAAATTTTCAAAAATGTTAAAAAAACGGAATACATGAGAGAGAACTGAGTATGGAAAATACTAACACCAAATTTCAAAGAAATATCTCTATTGTTGACTGAGTGATGGCTCCCCAAGTGTAAGAAATTCATGACGTCATTTTTTTAATAACTTTTTTGGACTTTTTTACCAGATACGAATAAATGATTACCTTTTCTGTATTTATGAAACAAAACTGGTCTAGGAATATGCCTTTTTATTCACGTTTATCAATTTCTCATTTTGAGGTTTTCTGACAGAGCAAAATCGCTGTTCTGGACGTTGTCGATCGAGGTCATTCACTGGACCTGTAAGGTCACTCGTTGACCGGAAACCTAAAAATTGCATACAGTTAGCTTTCAAACATGACAGGCAACATGTTGGCTCTTACCGTGTTGCTCTATCTTGCTTGGTTTGGAAGTTAACAGGGGGTCGTTTTAGGACGCCGCCCCGTAGGGCGAAGGAAAAAGTTCCCGTAGGGCGAGGGTTAAATCAGCTATCAATGCATAAGCAAGCTAAATCCGATGAGTTTTCAGAATTATGTGAGACTTTTTTTAATTTTGCCCCCGCCCCCCCCCCCAAACTCCCGTCCTGGATCCGCTGCTGCACTGACGGCGATAAACATCTGCTGCATTTGGTTTATAAGTTTATCCCACGTCAACGTTACGGATGTGGTCAAACTGGCGAGCGGCCATCTAGCTGTCCTTGCTGTCTATGCCGACGGGGCGGCAATTGCAAGCAAGAGTTACGTATATGTCGTAGGTTACCGTGATACGGTGATGAAGAGGTCAGTGCAACCCACACTGGTGGACTTCTTCAAGAGAAAAAAAGTCAAGCGTCAGGTACGAGTATTTTATCAGACGACAGGCGGGTTTACAAAGGAAACGGGGGGTGGCATGACCACCACTTTTCATATTTTTTATATTTTGATGTTAACCTGCGTCGTGCCGGGGGCGGGGCATTTAGACGCCCCTCCCCTAAGGGCGTCTACCCCCCCCCCCCCCCAGGTTTTTCGAGGATAGCGAAAAAACGGCGGCGCGCCGTTTTTGTCGTTTCAAAAACGGCGCACGGCGCACAGCACCACCGTTTCAAAAACGGCACACGGCGCACAGCACCACCGTTTCAAAAACGGCACACGGCGCACAGCGCTGCCGTTTAAAAAAACGGTGCACGGTGCACAGCGCCGCCGTTTCAGCCGCTGTTTTTGGCACACCTGTTCGGGCATCAAGTATCCACATTGTGTGCAATTCTTGACCACGGGTCTCTCAGGTCAGGTCACTTGACCACACCTCCAAATAAGTTTGCGGTTGTACCACAGCAACAGTTTTTTACCGATCTGTTTCAAACTTACAGGATTTCATAAGGTCATAGGTATATACAATTCGAGTATCTACAATTTTGAATATCGGTGACCTAAGGTCGCCGGTCGGGTCAATTTCGTGACCTCCCATTGTCAATGGGGAAATATTAAAATGTTTCCTATTCCGAGGATACGCATATCAGTCCAATTCCTTCAGCATCATGTTATCATATGCTATTATTGATGATCCAGGTTCAATTTTTGTTCAGTAACCCCTACAGGGTCAACCGAGGTCATCTGAGGTCACCAACACTTTTGTGTCAACAACTCTCGATAGAATGAATATAATGAAGTGAAATCGGCATAAATGTGTTTGTCTTGTCGAGACACGTCTCCCAATATGCAACATGACTTACTTGGGTCGCCACTTGACCTTGACCTGAGGTCAAAGTTCTAAGTTGATATAAACTGGGCCAAATGAATGTGATTCGAAGCGCTTTGACGAGATGAACATGATGTCATCAAAATCATTGCCCGTATCTTGATTAGGTAAACAGTTATTTTCTGAACGTTTTGCCAAAAAATAGCCCCTTTGACATTTGATGACCTCTGGAGCTCAAACTATTAACCTGAGATAAAATTGGATGACACGTTATGATTGAATATTTCAAGAGCTTTCGATTGTTTATTTTCGTTTGTTCCTAGCTATCATAAATCCCGAGATATTTGGGGGTTCCTGGAGCGATGTCCTAAAACTGGAAAATCTGACCTTTGATGACCTCTGGTGACCTCAATACTGACCTGAACAAAAAAATGAAGAAATAGTTTGAAAGTTATTTTTGATGAGATTTCTAACCGTGTTTTCGATTTTCCAATGAGGAAAATTTGACAACGAAAAGGTGCACCAAGATTAGAAGTGAGAAGATGCCAAAACAAAATATTTGGTTTCGCCCCCCCAACTTTAAAATCGTTCCCGGGCCCCTGACTCTCCCTCCATATATCAGTCATAGACATATGTCTTGATGATGCTCTAAAAATGCTTTAACAGTCGAAGTTGAAGCTCTTTAGGTGAACATTATTGTCCTATGGATACACCATAACTTCTTTTTCATTGGCCATAAAATAAATTCGGGCTGCTGATTTGGCACACTGTTGCCATCAGCTTATATTTATCAACCATAAAACCTCTCGGGCTTGGAAAACGTGCATTTTAATTTATTTTCCCTGTCAGTTAAGCAAGCGTGCAAGCGTGCAAGCGAGCAAGCAAGCGTGATAAAATGAATTTAGCCCGAATTGTTTGGATTTGATGGATTTCAAAGATCAGGACTCACGCAGTAGAGCTTGTTGCGTGGTCCCTGACCTCTCCAGCCGATCGGGAAATTCCAGGTATACGGCAGAATAAAGAAGCGAAAGTTGTACGTCCCCAACGAATGGGGACGGCCAGACCGGAAAGCTGGCTTCATCTGACCTTGAATGCGGCCGATGCCACTGGCCGCAGGTCATCCCCGCCAGGAGCAAATAGCGAGCGTCAAAGCGACTCGAACCCACCTTACCCGGGTGGATAAGACTGTAAGCCCAGCGCAGCAGCGCTGTCCTGACTGAACTACGCGGGCGGCCGTGGGTCCTTGTCAGACCACTGGCAGATCGCTATCACCTCGTTGCCCGGCAACGTCGGAGACCTGAGAACGGGACACCAGACTCGCTATTCGTGTGGGATGGCATCCTGGCGAGCCGGACCCCGATCGTGACCTGCATCCCCATAGGCCATCTATCATAATCAGGGTAATTTATGCACGGCAGTGGGCCAGGATCAGGCCATCACATGTGCATTAGAGCCACGTCGCCGCCGCGCTGAGGTCGCTGAGTGCGAACCCGCGTCCTGCTGGGCACACCAGAAGCCGGTGAAAGGCTCATATTGGCCGAAAGGTCTCGCATGTTTTAGAGGAACCATTGACCTAGGTTGTTATGCAACTTCTCATAGGAGGGACTTTTGTTAGTGGCCAGTGCGTTAACCCTATTTGTAACAGGGGGGGGGGGCGAATTCCGCCCCCTGGAGATCTCGAGATCTACCCGTCCGATTTTCAAAAATCAAATGGTATATTATTCCCCTCAACACAATCTACATTTCTAAAAAATATTATAAAAAATCCGAAATTTTTGATAGGGGGCAACAGGGGGGCAAAAACTACAAATTTTAGAGGTATTTGTGATCCAACACAGCTGTCAAGTTTATCAACTGATTTTAACGCTACCAATGGGGATAGATAGAGAATGAATTGGACATTAATATGTTATGGTGACTTTTGAAAATTCAAAAAGCATAGGGGTGTGCAGGTTACTCAATATGGGGGTGAAGTAAATGCGAAATAAAACCATTTTTATGCATTTTTTTGATAAATGAAATGGTGTGTTATTGTGACATTAGACAAAACAGTTATTAAACATATTGTTTGCCATAGGCAGTACCAGGTCAGTGAAAAAGGGAGGTCAAATAGGAAAAAATAGTAACCGCAGGCAAATTGCTACCCAGCACCATAAATAAGTTACTGATCGTAGATAGTTCCTTTTTGCATGTTGTACTTTATCATAGGCGTATCCAGGATCCAAGCTGGGGAGGTGCAAGACCTTTTGATAGGTATAGTATCCGCTATTAAGATACTAAATAGTCAACAGTGACTATTTCACCTACAACTTCAATTCACATTGCTTACCCCTCTTTTTACCCTACCTGGACTCGCCTATTATCTTATAATCGTTCGTAGAGTACCCTGTGGTGCATGTTTCATCCGAAAACTGCAGTATGTTATGTCATTGTAGGTCCATGCATCTTAGTTTCCTTGCAATAATATGACCCCCTTTCTTCCATTCCTGAGCGCGTCTCTGCAAAACAAAATGACTTAATTTCATCTCCTGGCTTCATATGTGCATATATCATTATAAACTAACCGTCTATTGCGCCGCAATCGCTAGCATATCGTCATCACCATGCCAGTCACCCCCTTTCCATGTGCCTGAACACGCCCCTGCAACTCTATATGTAATAAATTATCAAAATAATGGAAGGAGAACCTATCTTTTACATCTTGATAGCTATAAATGCCCCTTACATCGCTCTATTGGCTTCCCGCCAAGCATTGAATACTTCCTGGAAACCCCCCTTTACACAAGCCCCTGAAACCGCCTCTGCCATGCAATTTTTATGATATGTCATTATTATTAACTAATTTTCACTTGTTGCAATCACCGTAAACCGATGTAACTCCTTCATACTTGAGGCAGTTATGAAGAAACCGTGAAGATCGCATTTCCGTATTATCTCCAAATGTCTCCGCAGACTCCTCCCAAACACGTGCCTTGGAACCGCCTCTGTTCAGGTTAAGAACGCACTATTTTGACTCCATATTCGAAATTAAGTTCTAGGAAAATTCCGTAAATTTCATGGGTCTGGTCCTAGCCGTTCAGGAGATATTTACGAAAACATGAGGGGGCGGAATCCGCCCCCCCCCTTGTTACAAATACGGTTAAGTTTTGTGATAATGTGTTCTTCGTTGCAAATATTTGTATTCTCCCATAAATGTCGTCGGTATGTTGTCCGTGCTGACAGACAAAAACAATAAATTCGATCTCTTGTACCCGAATGGCAATACAATATCGGTAAAGCGCCTTTTTGAGGGTTGGCCGAGCGGATACTGTTGTTTACGGGATTGTAACTTGTAAGTGAACATGTATATTCTGCAGCATTTTAATTTTAAAGTGTCTAGCCACTTGTTGGGCCATACTGTCTTTGACGTGTCCCTTCTTCCGGTTACAGAAACGTCAGTGAACAGAGTTTACCGTACGGTCGGTTTTAACGCAATATTGGATGATACTGAGATTGGTTTGCTGAAACGCATATGAGTCGGGTAATATTTTTAATTTGGAAAATATTCCGAAATCATTGGTGAGGACAAACTATTGCTAAAAATAGGTTGAAGAAAAGGCCAAAATGTTGACAAATTTAAGTAGTTATAGAGAGTTGACTGAATTTGATCGTAACTCCTGTATTTTTAATGGGACGTTTCTAATCTGATGCGTGGTTGACAAATCATTGACATCCAAAAAAGCGTACATATTGTCAAAATTATTGGCATCCAAAAAAGCGTCCGTGACAGGCCGAGTCAAATGTGAATTTTGTCTGTTTCTTTCAAATGTAAAGGCATACTTTGGCGCTTTAGATATATCTTTTCTCATACATATGGAAGATTTTCTGAAAAATATGCATTTTTAATAGTTAAAGAACTAAATCTGCTAAATGTCATTGTAATTTGCTTTACTGCACAGTAAAGCAATTTACACTGAGCTTCCGGTAATGTGACATATTAGCCGTTTTCACGAAGGATTTTGCGTTTGGGGCGTTTGGGGCGTTTGGGGCGATTGGGGCGTTTTGGGTAAATGGGTCTATAACTCGTAAGAACACGGCTTTTCCCGGTGATTTTTTATATCAATCGCAACTTTATGAATTAATGCATTTTTCTGGAAATTCCATTTTAATGATAACACTATAGTTTACTTAAAATTAACAATTTCATCTTAAACTAGCTCTGGTGATGCCAGATGGCTGTGGTGGTTTGGGGCGTTTGGTGAGACTCCATCTTGCTCGAATCCCGGATGTGCGGGGTTCGGGAAATGGTCATATTTTGCAACGACATGATTTTCAGGAATAATAGCTTATTTCAATGAAAACTAGATGAATAGTCCATTCCATTCATATTTTCAGTCATATTTCTTTTTCATAGCAAGGATTAATGATAATCAACGATTTCGTTTTGATCATTTGTTGTAAGATGACGAGAATGCTGGCTCCGGCTCTGCGCTGGCTCCGCGCAGGCGCCGCCGCCCGGTAACCATGGCGACCACGTGACTCCGGCGCCAGCCGGCCCGTTACCATGGCGACGAGCCAGCCGGTCGCCTGACGCCACGTTGCGCATGTGCAGAGCCGTGGTCTGCGCCCAGCCATGCCGTCCGTTCGATCTAGAGCAGCTATTTTTGAGTTTTCAGTACCAGTGGCTGCAGAAAGCCCGCATGTTTCATGGGTTTATAAGTGCTTTTTCTGAGGTTCTTTCAGCTTTTTATGAGATTCATCAATTAATCAATTGATCAAATCAAGAATATTTGTTGTGATTCGTTGCTTAAGTAAATGAGTAAGGATTGTTCCGGTTTTCAGAAACAAACGAAGTTACCGCTCTAAATTAGACGATCTCAGCGGGACGGAGCGACGATGAATTAAGGCCTGTCTATGCTTTTGACATTTGATTGCATTTTTCATCATAATATTATATTTCTTTGTCATTAATATCTTCAATTTTGTCCTAACTAACTGTCAATTGCGTATTTTATTTAATCAAAGCTAGTATACTAGTAACTTTTTTTTACTATACTTTTAGCCTCTTTTTAGGGCGTTTGCGGTATGTTTTGTAGAAGGAACTAACACAACACAAAATTGCCAGATTTGCTCCTGAATTTGAATATTCAAAGCAAACTAACGGGAAATATTGCATTGTAAGAGCATATACTTATTCATGAATTCATAAAATTGCGATTGGTACCAACATTAACCGGGAAAAGCCTTGTTCTTACGAGCTATAGACCCCATCGCCCCAAACGCCCGAAGCGCCCCCAATCGCCCCAAACGCCCCAACGCCCCAATCGTTCCAAACGTAAATCCTTCGTGAAAACGGCTATTGTCTTGCAAGTTATCAACAAGTTAGATGGTTTAAAGGAAATGCAGATAGTCCAAACATGAATAATTCAAAATGGACATGTCCGTTGGAATCCTCGTGGGGGTAATGAACTATCGATCTTGGGCCTCGACTAGGCCCAAGATCGATAGTTCATTACCTGTCTACCGCATATTACCACACGGAAGATTCGCACTAAAAACGTCAGCTTTCCATTGTGTCAACGTCGGAGCCTGGAAAGCCTTTCCATGCATGCAATAGTTTTGAACTTTCCACGGCAGGGCATCGAAAAGCTGCTAACTCGGCTGTACTTTGTTGAACTCGGTCGAGTACTTTTTCTTTTACGAAGCATTATTGTTTGTCTGCTAGGGAAGATGTAACTTGTTCAATAAATAATACGAACGCGTTCCCGCTCTCTACGGAGTTGCTACTAGATGGGTCAAATAAACAGGTGCTAATAAATTCTCGCTCCCATAGGAGAGGCTGTCGGCACCCGTCATATATCACGAGCGGCCTGTTCCGCCCGCTAATATCGCGGCCGTAAATCAAGAAAATATTAATGTCGAACAGGTGTGAGAGGCAAGACTCGCAGAGGGTTTGAACATTTTATGCTCCACGCAGAACCGCAGAGAATACGAATTGAAGTTATTACACATTCAACGCACTCACCCTGATATCAAAGTGGTTTGAAGTTTACCAGTTCGTCTGTTTGGTTTTATAATTAACTGTTCGTGTCTCGTCGCTGGGCGCTTGGCTTCCCACTCGTCGGCTAAAATTATTCGGTGAACTTGTCTGATCTTGGCAGTAAAAACTCAAATAATTTTAACATGATTACAAGTCTTTTGCACTCTCCAACGCGTTTTTTACTTTTCAATTGAAACCTTGTATATCATATGCAAGAAGAATGATAATACGTGTAACAAAGCAGACAAATTGGTAGCAGATTGTGTCTCATGTATTGCTATGACGTAAAACATAGGATATGCAGAGCAGTACCGCATCATCACATCCACAAGCTTGGTGCCGTGTAACTTAACACGCGCCCTGGAGGGGAGGGCGAAATCCGCCCCCTCCGGTTTTTCAAAGATTGAGCAAAAACGGCGGCGCGCAGTGCCGCTGTTTTTAGCGCACCTGTTCAGCAATGAATTTCTCACATTATGTAAAATGATTGACCTCAGGTCATCTCAGGGCAGATCACCAGACCAGGTCACGTGATGACCTCAACTCCAAAACGTTTGCAGTAGTACCACATCCACAGTTTTAGGCAGATCGGTTTCAATCTTGTAGGATTTCATTAGGTCATAGATACCAACAATTTGTTGATCTCGGATTTATAATATCGGCGACCTAAGGTCAGGTCAATTTCGTGACCGCTAACACTGTTTGGTCAATAACTATCGACATAATGAAGACAGAGAAGAGCAAATTGTACCAATGTGTTTGTCTCGTCGAGACACGTCTCCCAATATGCAACATGACCAACTTGAGTCACCACTTGACCTTGACCTGAGGTCAAATTTCTCAGTCAACCTAACTTGGTCACCATGGATATGATTCGAAGCGCCTTGACGAGTAAAACACGATGTCGTTCTAACTATTGCTTTATTTGTATTAGGTAAAAGTTATTTGCGAAAAACTGTTTTGCAAAGAAATCACCTTTTTGACATCTGATGACCTCTGGAGCCTAAACTATTGACCTGAGCTCATATCTGATATCACTTATGTCGATTGCATTTTTTTTCAACGGCTTTCGATTGCTCTTTTCCGTTTGCAGCTAACTATCATAGTTCCCGAGATATCTCGGGTGTTCGAAGCGAAGTCCTAAAACTTGCAAATCAGACCCTTGATGACCTCTGGTGACCTCAATATTGACCTGAGAAAATAATGAACGAATACGCTCGAAAGAACTTGTCTCGAGCTATCTAACATAGTTTTCCGCTTGTCGCTACGTTGCGTTGTTTTCGAGATCATAGGGGGGGGGCGAAATCCGCTCCCCCCCCCCTCCCAGGGCGTGTAACTAGCAGAAGCCCTCCATGGCGCGTGTTAAAGTTAACCAAATAATTTGTTCTGGCAATGCGTGCGCAGCAGCTTCCTCTGTTTCTCCGTGACAATCGTGGCATGCCGTATCATACAATTGCCACATGGATAGGCATTGCAGGCGTATTCAGCATTGATATCACTGTTTCATCTACACCCGGGAGGCGCGTCCGACAGCCGGCGAGCCAGATGTATGGCTGCAGCTTATGCGTGGCCGGCTGAGCTGTCAGCCGAGGTTGATAACGCTTCTATCAAACTGATGGCTCAGAGCAATGGGCACCATTTTGTCTAGCACAGCCAGCTGTGGCCTGCGGCTGTGCTGTGCTCGGGCGCAGATGAAACAGTGGCAAAACTAACGCCCAGAGAAAAGCCCTGGGACAGACTTCAAGAGTTCGTGAACATGGTACACCTGGCCTTGTTACCTAACCTCAGAATGAACCGAGTCCCGTGAATAGGGTCCACCAGGCTCATGACGTCATCTGGACCGTTACCGCCCATTTTCACAAGCCATGCTCTAGGTCAGTCATTCTCAGCGTCAAGGGTACGGCATCCCCTTTTAACCCGCGAACTGCAGGGGGGGTTGATTTCCGCCCTCCCCCCAGGTTTTTCGCAGATAGCGAAACAACGGTGGCGCGCAGCGCTGCCAGGCTTTGGCACGCCTGTTTGGACATCAATTGCGCACACTTTGAAGAAAACAAAATGACATCGGGTCATCTCAAGTCAGGTCACCAGGCCAGGTTAAGTGACCCCACCTCCAAAAATGTTTGCAGTTGTGCCAAAGCCAGAGTTTCCCACCGATCAGTCGGACACTTGCAGGGTGTCCTGAGGGCATAACTACTTACAATTTTTTTACCTCGGAATTTTGATATCGGTGACCTAAGGCAGGTCAATTTCGTGACCTCCCCATAATAAGTAAATGGGGAAATATTAAAATGCTTCCTTTTTCAGGGATATGCATGATATTAGTCAAAATACTTCTGGATCATGTTATTATAGGATATTCTTGATGATGCAAGTGTAAGTTTTGTTCAGTGACCCCTATGGGGTCATTGGAGGTCATATCCGAGGTCACCATCACTTGTTTGTCAATAACTCGCGACATAATGAAGATAGAGAAGTAAAGCCGACTGTAATGTGTTTGTCTCGTCGAGACACGTCTCCCTATATGCAGCATGACCTACTTGGGTCTTGCCTCAGGTCAAGGTCACGTGACCTGATGTTCAATTTTGAAGTTGACCTAACAAGGTCATCATGTATATTATTGGAAGAACCTTGACGAGATAAACACAATGATGTAAACCGTTTTTCGTTATCTTTATTAGATAAAAAGTCATTAGCAAAAACGGTTTTGCAACAAAGCAGATTTTTCTTCTTAGACCTCTGGAGTCTCAAATATTGACCCGATATAAAATTAGAGCACATGTAGTCGATTGCATATTTCAATGGCTGGCGATCGTTTTTTTTCCGTTTGTTTCTAGCTACCATAGTTTCCGAGATATATGGGAATTTCTGGAGCGTAGTCCTAAAACAGGAAAAACTGGAAAATTTTACCTTTGATGACCTCTGGTGACCTCAATTTTGACCTGACTTTAGACAAAATACTGAAGACTTTCGATATAATTTGTATCAAGCTATCAAACGCCGTTTTACGATTGTTGCTACGTAGCGAAGTTTTCGAGATATCACGGGGGGGGGGGCATAAATCAACCCCATGCAGTTCGTGTTCGGCGCAAACCCCCTGCAGTGCGCGGGTTAATGACCAGAATGACTCGTTACCTCCTTCCTCATAGCGCAGACCACGGTTCTCGGCTTCAAGCTATGCGGTACAACATAACTTCAGGCGTTTACTACTAGCGTCATCTAGGGACAGGAATATAAGTAGACCTTAAGTAGACATACTTTAGCATTAACTTTAACCCTATTTGTAACAGGCTCCTGGCTACCCCTATTTGTAACAGGGGGGGGGGGGGTGGGGGGCGGATTCCGCCCCCCTGGAGATCTCGAGATCTACCCGTCCGATGTTCACAAACGAAACGGCGTTTGGTCCCCTCAACAAGATCTACATTTCTAAATAATAAAAAATCTAAATTTTTGATAGGGGGGCAACAGGGGGGAAAAACTACAAATTTTAGTAGTATTTTTGATCCAACACAGCTGTCATGTTTATTAACCGATTTTAACACAACCAATAGGAATCGATAGCGATTGAATTGGAAATTGATATATGGCGGTGACGTTTGAAAACTCACAAATCATAGGCGTGTGCAGGTCACTCAATATAGGGGTGAAGTAAATGCGCAATAAAACCATTTTTTTATGTTCTTTTTTAAATAAATTAAATGGTATGCGATTGTGACATTATACAAAAACAGTTATAAAGATCCAAACTGGGGAGGCACAAGACCTTTTGATAAGTATATTATCCGCTATTATGATACTAACTAGTCAACAGAGACTATTTCACTTACAACTTCAATTCACATTGCTTACCCCCCCCCCCCTTTTACCCTACCTGGACTCGCCTATTATCTTATAATCGTTCGTAGAGTACGCTGTGGTGCGTGTTTCATCCGAAAACTGCAGTATTTTATGTCATTGCACGTCCATGCCTCTTAGTTCCCTTGCAATAATATGACCCCCTTTCTTCCATTCCTGAGCGCGCCTCTCCAAAAAAAAATGACTTAATTTCCTTTTCTGGCCTCATATGTGCATATATTATTATAAGCTAACCGTCTATTGCGCCGTTATCGCTGGCATATCGTCATCACCATGCCAGTCACCCCCTTTTCATGTGCCTGAACACGCCCCTGAAACTCTATATGTAATAAATTATGCAAATAATGGAAGCAGAAGCTAGCTTTCACATCTTGATAGCTATAAATGCCCCTTACATCGATATATTGGCTTCCCGCCAAATATTGAATACTTCCTGGAACCGCCCCCCCCCCCCCTTCAAGGTATCTGCCATGCAATTTTGTATGATATTTCATTAACATCAACTAATTTGCACTTGTTGCAATCACCGTAAACCGATGTAACTACTTCATACTTGAGACAGTTAGGAAGAAACCGTGAAGATCGCATTTCCGTATTATCGCCAAATGTCGCCGCCGAACCTACCCAAAACCGTGCCCTGGAACCGCCTCTGTTCAGGTTAAGAATTCAAAATTTTGACTCCAAATGTGAAAATCTGTTTTGGGAAAAGTCCTAAAATGTCATGGGTCTGCTCCCAGCCGTTCTGGAGATATCTGCGAAAAACATGAGGGGGAGGGCGGAATCCGCCCCCCCTCCCTGTTACAAATAGGGTTAACCCGCGAGTTACTGGGGGGCTATTTTTTGCCCCCCCCCCTCCCGTTATTTTGTAATAACTCCTAAACGAACACCCGTATCGTCACCAAACTTGCAGTAACTTCTCTCACATCAATTCTACATATGTTGGCAAAATGAAAAATATGACGCTATGATAGGTCAACCGGGAATGACGTCAGAGTGACGTCATGTTCTTCGGTTTTTGTTGCAAAATAATGGTTTGCGGAAAACGCTATCAAAGGTACGATATTTGAGATAAACTAAATTGTATTAAATCAAATTACTGACAAAAGACCGGGCTATCAAACTGCTATCTCGGATTTTTGAGTGTTTTTAAATTAAAAATTTGAGAAATACAAAGTCATTTTTTTTTGTTTTTACAAAATTTTCAAGAAAAAATCAGAATTATCCAAAAACCGGAATATATGTGATCGAGACGTATGCGGTGAATATGTGTACCAAATTTAAAGTCAATATCTTTAAAATTGACCGAGTTATGACCTTTAAATTACAAAAATCGACCACTTCTCACAGCATTACTATGACAAAAAACGCATTTCCATTTTTGGTTTTTACTTCTATTTATATGGAACAAACAATGTTCTAAGGTCATTTTTCGCGTTCTAGACGAAAAACAAACCCATAAACATGTGTTACAACGCTTAATGACCGTAATCTGCAGTTTGACCTCGTGACCTCGGATGACCTTGACCTGACCCAAGGTCATAAACAGCTTAGAAGGTTACTTAGAAGTGTCAGACACACGAATCATACCGATTTATCAACAGCTTATGCGTTTAATATCGCAATTTTGCGCGACAATTCCATCCATAGAGACCTTTTGACACGGTCAAACATTTTGTACTTGACCTGACCTGTGACGTCATCCGTGACCCCGAGGTCAACAATATTATGTTTCTCTCGATAAATTTCCCAGGGCTATCGACTGCCGTTTGAATGTTTACATTCGGTCCAGCAGTTCCGGAGATCAGAGGGGGGGGGGGGCAAAAAATAGCCCCCCAGTAAGTCGCGTTATGAAATATACCCCAGTAACTCGCGGGTTAAAGGGAATAGTTCACTTTTAACATGGAGTTTTGAACTGAGATCCAGATTTGTAGAGCAGATCGAAAAACGGGCTGTGGTGAAAGAATTGCCTCGCTACGCTAAGTAATTTCGACACAGGATGTCGTGGTAGCAGATCTGGGCACGAAACAGTTTCTTCTAAAAGGGGCCCTTTTAGAAGACGCTGTTCGGCTGTTTCGTGCCCCGATCGGGGCACGAAACTTGAAACTCTTCGACGGATATCCATCTATCGTCCAAACAAATACCATATTCGTTTTTTTCAGCTCGAAATACCCCGTATAGCCAAATTTCAAGACAACTTACAAGGTGACCTATTCCCTTTAATAAATGTTGATGTTCTTTGCGATTCTGTGGTAACAGTGAACAGAAGCTGGGATGGGTGAACAGAAGCTGGGATGGGTGCATGTGCAATGTGCATTGTGCATTAACCCGCGCCGTGCCGGGGAGGTAGGGGGGAGGGGGCGGGGGGGTGTTTAGGCAGGCAGTTAGGTTTCTCCGTAAAGTTGACGTACTTGCTCCCACACTCTATCTTACCTCTAACCGGTGTATATATGCCTAGAGAAGTGGTTTTCAAATAGGGGGTTGATTACCCCACCTGGGGTAATGAAGCCTTCGGCCGGGTGTAACAGCGATTGAGCAGCTAAATGAGACATGCAAGCTGATTTATTTGATGATACCGCTTAAAATGGAAACTAAATTAAGCCAGAAATATCCCTTCCTTGTAATGATTTGCCAAAACTTGTGATTGGCCAAGAATCCGCCGCTGAAATTGTTACATTTGTGTCGCATTTTGTTCTGCGTGTTCACCAAGCTGCTGTTTCTTCCAGGTCTGTACGGAAAGAAGAAGAAAGGTAAGACATTGTTTTCTCTCCCTTCTCCCGCTCTCGCTATCGCTATCGCTCTCGCTCTCGCTCTCGCTCTCGCTCTCGCTCTCGCTCTCGCTCTCGCTCTCTCGCTCTCTCGCTCTCTCGCTCTCTCGCTCTCTCGCTCTCTCGCTCTCTCGCTCTCTCGCTCTCTCGCTCTCTCGCTCTCTCGCTCTCACGCTCTCACGCTCTCTCGCTCTCTCGCTCTCTCGCCCTCTCGCCCTCTCACCCTCTCGCCCTCTCGCTCTCTCGCTCTCTCGCTCTCTCGCTCTCTCGCTCTCTCGCTCTCTCGCTCTCTCGCTCTCTCGCTCTCTCGCTCTCTCGCTCTCTCGCTCTCTCGCTCTCTCGCTCTCTCGCTCTCTCGCTCTCTCGCTCTCTCGCTCTCTCGCTCTCTCGCTCTCTCGCTCTCTCGCTCTCTCGCTCTCTCGCTCTCTCGCTCTCTCGCTCTCTCGCTCTTTCGCCTCTCGCTCTCTCGCTCTCTCGCTCTCTCGCTCTCTCGCTCTCTCGCTCTCTCGCTCTCTCGCTCTCTCGCTCTCTCGCTCTCTCGCTCTCTCGCTCTCTCGCTCTCTCGCTCTCGCCCTCTCGCTCTCTCGCCCTCTCCCTCTCTTCGCTCTCTCTCTCTATCTCTATCTCTATCTCTATCTCTAGCTCTATCTCCTTCTCTATCTCTATCTCTATCTCTATCTCTATCTCTATCTCTATCTCTATCTCTATCTCTATCTCTATCTCTATCTCTATCTCTATCTCTATCTCTATCTCTATCTCTATCTCTATCTCTATCTCTATCTCTATCTCTATCTCTATCTCTATCTCTATCTCTATCTCTATCTCTATCTCTATCTCTATCTCTATCTCTATCTCTATCTCTATATCTATCTCTATCTCTATCTCTATCTCTATATCTATCTCTAACTCTATCTCTATCTCTATCTCTATCTCTATATCTATATCTATCTCTATCTCTATCTCTATATCTATCTCTATCTCTATCTCTATCTCTATCTCTATCTCTATCTTCATATTCATATTCATATTCATATTAATTTATTATAATTCATCCACGCAGTGGTTATTACGAATTCAGTCAACAGTTACATAATACCATGAAATGCGTGGCAGTAAAATGACAAGAAAATAAAACACGCGTGCTGCTAAAACATTCCCCATTAATACCGATACGACAGGTACGACTAATACCATCACGGGTACTCTGGGACTATGCAGCGATACTATAGTAATGAGACTATGCAGTGGCGGCGCTCGGCACAGCAGACCAGGCGTTCCAGGATGATGCCGCCCTGAACGCAAACTCTCGCTGAGTTTTGGCCAGTCGGCACCTTGGGAGCTGCAGCATCCCGGCCACCGCGGCACGAGTCTCACGTGTCGTTACATGTGCACGGAGAACAAACATTGCTGATATTGCAAGGGTACACTGGCTGGAGTTTAGGGCCCTATCCACCTGTGTACAATCGCGCCGGCGCACCATCTCCTCCACTCTCATCCAGCCTAGTGCTTCTAGCGCAGGCGAGATGTGTTCCGAGCGCCGCACTCCAGTCACAAACCTGGCCGCGAAATGCAGTGTCTTTTGAACGCGATGAAGCTGACACTGGGCGGCTCCTCCCCAGACGAAAAGGTTATATTGGATATGTGGGAAAACATGGGCATGGACGAGGAGCTTTAGGACGTCGGGAGTGAGATGATGACGGACCTTGTAGATGGATGGTAGGATGGAGTTGCACTTTCGGACGACCATGGAATCCCATGCCAGTTGCTGGTCGAGGAGAACTCCTATAATTTTCACGGTTTTACTTGGATATATGTCTTGGCCTGATATTGTTATGTGAAATTGCTTTACCTTTTTGAGAGACTGCTTGGTTCCGATGAGAGTTAAGAAAGTTTTGTTTGGGTTCATTTTTATGCTGTTGACCTGGAACCATTTTTGAAGATCGACGATAGTCTCCTCATCTCGTCTCCTGAGATCCGATAGGCCTGCGACTGTTGGTGGGGAGTGGTCGAGAAGTTGGGTGTCGTCTGCATAGGGCAAGAGTCGGCCGTGGGTGAGGAAAGAGGATAGGTCGTTGACGAAGATGAGGAAGAGGATTGGTCCGAGGATGGACCCCTGGGCTACTCCGTGGGTTAATGAGAGAGGATCAGAGGAGCCCCTGCTCACAATTTGTTTCCGGTCACTAAGGTAGCTCTCAAACCATGAGGACTGAATGCCATACCACTGAAGCTTGTCCAGAAGGACGCCGTGGTCGACGCTGTCGAAGGCTTTACTCTGGTCAAGCGTCGTTAACGACGCGACGTGGCCGACGTCGATATGCCTTGACATCCAATGGACAGCGTCGAGCACGGCGTCCTCCGTGGAGTGACACGGTCGGTACGCGTACTGGTGCGGAAATAAGACGTTATGTTGGATGAGGTATGACACGAGTTGAATGTTGACAACCTTTTCCGTGATTTTTGAGAGCACTGATAGGATAGAGATGGGTCTAAAATTGTTTAAGTCAGAGCGGTCGCCAGATTTGTGGACAGGAGTGACACGAGCTAGTTTCCAGGCTGTTGAGAAGACTGAGGTGATGATGAAGCGGTTGATGAGATAAAGGAGATGGGGACCGATAACAGGGAAACAGTTCACAAGGGCATGCACATCGTCCACACCGACAGCGCGGGAAGAGCTCATGGAGCTGATGGCCTTGGACAGCTAGGGCAGGGTGACGGGCCTAAACTTCAACGCGGAGGCGCACACACGGGGTGGCCGAGGTCCAGCCTCGACGGCACCGACGCAGGCGACCTCGGCGGCGACGCGGGGGCCGACCGACGCGAAGTGCGCGTTAAATTCCTCCGCCCGGTCGGTGACGTCATCAGCTCCTGGCGAGGTAACGCCCGCCGGCCGAAGAGCGAAGCACTTTATCTGACTCCAGAAGCCTCGTCGGTCGGTCAGCAGGTCGTCACATATGTACCTCTGCTTGTGCGGATGAGGAGGCTCTTCAGACCGTTGCGGCTGAGCTGGTAGCTGTGCCACGCCTCGGGTGATCTGCTCTGCTCCCAGTCCCGCCTGGCCGAGTCACGCTCCTGCATTGCTATCTCTATCTCTCCCTCTATCTCTCCCTCTCTCTCGTTCTTTACTCCTTCCATTTTTTCATTATTTTATTTTACTGCGGTTACCATGTATCATACTTACAGCATATGTGAAGACACACTCTTGTGCTACCTCTGTAATTCTGTCTTAATATTCGAAGTTATAACTATGGAAAACAGTCTCGGGAAATCATCGACACGCTATCCACAGGCGTAGTTTGAAATGTGACGTCCCAAGGCGATCTTTACTCAGATGCATTCACAAACCGCAGGATAACGCTATACCGTGCATGCTGAATGGCTGTTTAACAAGTGACGTCATACTTCCCTTGTCAGACTGGCTGGTGCAAGTGGCAGCAGTGGAGGGACAGGCCGCCGAGCTGCCGTGCGACGTCACTTCACCTGCCCCGGGCGACTCGCTGCGGCTCGTGTTGTGGTACTACGGCACCGAGGGGACCATCTACACGTGAGTACTCGACGGCACTTCCAAATATGGAGAGTGAAGCGTGTATTGGTGAAGCGTACAATTGGCACGTTCATACCTAAAAAGTTATTGAACAAATCGATAAAAAATCGATATATTCACGAATATAACTACAATTAAACCTAGGCAAAAATGCATATATTTAAAATTGAACGTACAACTGCCCATTTTAAAACTACATACCCGCGATCTTGATACTTTCCCGAGTCTACACAATGCAAGTCCCAGTAAATGCGATAAATACAAAACAATTTTGTTTTTTTCCAGACTTGTGCCCACCCACGTACACTATTTTAATAATGGAATAGAACTGCGCAACAATGCAAAGATCAGAGAGCTGGCTGTCATTTCGGACTTTAAAGTGAACTTTGCACGTCACCCTTCGTGTAATGCCACTCGAGCATAATGATCCTCCGGGGGCGCGACAGGTGACAATGTGGGTAGCCAGGGTTCGCGTCCAGATAGAGTGATGAGAGGCCATGTTCCACGTGGGTAGCCAGGGTTCGCGTCCAGATAGAGTGATGAGGGGCCATGTTCCACGTGGGTAAGTAGGATTCGCGTCCAGATAGAGTGATGAGGGGCCATGTTCCACGTGGGTAAGTAGGGTTCGCGTCCAGATAGAGTGATGAGGGGCCATGTTCCACGTGGGTAAGTAGGATTCGCGTCCAGATAGAGTGATGAGAGGCCATGTTCCACGTGGGTAGCCAGGATTCGCGTCCAGATAGAGTGATGAGGGGCCATGTTCCACGTGGGTAAGTAGGGTTCGCGTCCAGATAGAGTGATGAGGGGCCATGTTCCACGTGGGTAGCTAGGGTTCGCGTCCAGATAGAGTGATGAGGGGCCATGTTCCACGTGGGTAAGTAGGATTCGCGTCCAGATAGAGTGATGAGAGGCCATGTTCCACGTGGGTAGCCAGGATTCGCGTCCAGATAGAGTGATGAGGGGCCATGTTCCACGTGGGTAAGTAGGATTCGCGTCCAGGTAGAGTGATGAGAGGCCATGTTCCACGTGGGTAGCCAGGATTCGCGTCCAGGTAGAGTGATGAGAGGCCATGTTCCACGTGGGTAGCTAGGATTCGCGTCCAGATAGAGTGATGAGGGGCCATGTTCCACGTGGGTAAGTAGGATTCGCGTCCAGATAGAGTGATGAGGGGCCATGTTCCACGTGGGTAGCTAGGGTTCGCGTCCAGATAGAGTGATGAGAGGCCATGTTCCACGTGGGTAGCCAGGATTCGCGTCCAGATAGAGTGATGAGAGGCCATGTTCCACGTGGGTAGCTAGGATTCGCGTCCAGGTAGAGTGATGAGAGGCCATGTTCCACGTGGGTAGCTAGGATTCGCGTCCAGGTAGAGTGATGAAGGGGCCATGTTCCACGTGGGTAGCTAGGATTCGCGTCCAGGTAGAGTGATGAAGGGGCCATATCCGTGTCCGTGTCCAGGTATGTCGGGCACGTAAAACTTTCGTCTCTAAATTCTGCCGGCCAATAGGAATTGCGCGATCGGGTGGTGAGGTCAGGACCTGCGCAACAAGCTCTGCTTAGCGTGGGTCCTGACCTCGGAAATCCATCCATACAAAACATTCGGACTAAATTTATTTATTTTAAAAAAATATCCCACGTGGGTAGCTAGGATTCGCGTCCAGATAGAGTGATGAGGGGCCATGTTCCACGTGGGTAGCTAGGATTCGCGTCCAGATAGAGTGATGAGGGGGCCATGCTCCACGTGGGTAGCTAGGATTCGCGTCCAGATAGAGTGATGAGGGACCATGTTCCCCGTGGGTAGCTAGGATTCGCATCCAGATAGAGTGATGAAGGGCCATGTTGTGTTGAATGCAAAGTTGTACTGACGGCGGTAGGGGTGTATCTGACTAAGCACTTACGTTACTTATCAGAAACGAAGATTATCAGGTGTTACCGTCTCTTTAATATCGGCTCGATAGACTCCAAATGTTACCACTGAGTTTTAAAGTGAATACGTACTTAAAAACCCAGAGCTTTTCAAGTCCACGTTCTACCGAAACAATGAAATGTGAAATCCAATATTCATCTAGTTTGCTGCCTCCATAGTTTTTCGTCAGTTATCGCAGAACCCTTTGTTCCTAATGTTCTCCAAACTTAATAAGAGTTATATTTCTTGGTGCCCGCCCTCTTCTCTGTAGATGATTGTATATACATGTTTTATCAACAGAACCGCTCACAAAATCTCTCCGAGTTGCCTCGAAAGCAAGAGAGCATCAGACGTTGGACATGCTGCAAGTTCCCTCCCAACGCTCATGAATTTATTGTATGCAATGAAGAATTTCCGACATCCGGTTCAGGAAAACATTGGTTATTTGGGCAGTAGCTCCAAGATAATTAGCGGCATCAAACTAACGACGAACAATAGCCTAGCTCTCGGGCAGAGCCGAAAATCTCCCTCCGTGGCAAATGAGCATGATTTATAACACTCCGCTCTCAAGTTGGCAACTGACTGACGGATGTGCTTCGTACAGATGCGAATATATTTACCTTAACTGTGTGGGTAGATCTCAGTGTCCTTTGCGGAGCCTAATATAGGGCTTGGATAGCTCTGGCTCGCTATTTAAAGCACCGCTAGTGGACAGCAAATGTCGGAAGCCTGTTGTGTCCACGTTCATGATAATAACAACGTAAAGAAGGAGACGGATTCATATACGGATTCGCGAACTTTGCAATTTCCTTCAAACTCACACAAAATGTACCTTATGATGAGACGATCACACGGGTAAAATATTTCCGAGATAACGGAAACGGTTTGCCCGCTAGAGCAATGGAAACACAAATCCGGATTGAGGGCGTACCTTTCAATTTCCTTCAAACCCACACCAAATGTACCTTATGATGAGACGATCACACGGGTAAAATATGTATAAGGTAACGGAAACGGTTTGGCCACTAGAGCACTGGAAACAAAAATCCGGATTGAGGGCGTACCTTTCAATTTCCTTCAAACCCACACCAATTATACCTTATGATGAGACGATCATACCAATACAATATTTCCGAGGTAACAAAAACGGTTTCGCCGCCAGAGCACTGGAAACAACCGCTAGAGCATTGGAAACAAAAAACCGGATTGAGGGCGTACCTTTCAATTTCCTTCAAACTCACAGCAATTGTACCTTATGATGAGACAATCACACGGGTAAAATATTTATAAGGTAACGGAAACGGTTTGGCCGCTAGAGCTTTGGAAACACAATTCCGGATGGAGGGCGTAACTTTCAACTTCCTTCAAACTCACACCAAATGTACCTTATGATAAGACGATCCACGGGTAAAATATTTCCGGGGTAACGGAAACGGTTTGGCCGCTAGAGCACTGGAAACAAAAATCCGGGTTGAGGGCGTACCTTTAAATTTCCTTCAAAGTCACACCAAATGTACCTTATGATTAGACGCTCACACGGGTAAAATATTTCTGAGGTAACGGAAACGGTTTGGCCGCTAGAGCACTGAAAATAAAATCCGGATTGAAGGCGCGTACCTTTCAAATTCCTTCAAACTCATACCAAATGTTTTTTTCCAAATGTCCTTCAAACTCACACCAAATTGTGCGCAGCCTGATTATCTCGTGCGTGAGCTATTCCATTTCTGTGTATGGCCAAGGGACAGTCGGCAGCTCAAATCGAGAGAAGACTGCTGAAGGTGATCAACTTCGCAGCACGAGTTGTCACAGGCCTCAGAAAATACGGAAATTGATTTGATTGATTGAATTGGTACGCCCTCAAACCGGTTTGTGTTTTCAGTGCTCTAGCGCCAAACCGTTTCCGTTACTTCGGAAATATTTTATTCGTATGATCGTCTCATCATAAGGTACAATTGGTGTGAGTTTGAAGGAAATTGAAAGGTACTTCCGCAATCCGGATTTTTGTTTCCAATGCTCTAGAAGTTGTTTCCAGGCCAAGCCGTTTATGTTACCTTGGAAATATTGTATCCGTGTGATCGTCTCATCATCAGGTATAATTGGTCTGAGTTTGAAGGAAATTGGAAGGTACGCCATAAATCCGGATTTTTTTTTCTAGTGTTCTAGCGGCCAAACCGTTTCAGTTACCTCATAAATATTTTACCTGTGTGATCGTCTTATCATAAGATACATTTGATGTGAGTTTGAAGGAAATTGAAAGGTTCACTCTCAATCCCGATTTTTGTTTCCAGTGCTCTAGGAGCCAAACTGTTTCCGTTACCTTGGAATTATTTTACCCGTGTGATCGTCTCATCATAAGGTACAATTGCTGAGTTTGAAGAAAATTGAAGGTACGCCCTCAATCCGATTTTTTTCTTCTCCCAATGCTCTAGCGGTTGCTTCCAGTGGCCTGGCGGCCAAACCGTTTCCGTTACCTCGAAAATATTTTATCCGTGTGATCGTTTCAGCATAAGGTACAATTGGTGTTAGTTTGAAGGAAATGTGAAGGTACGCCGTCAATCCGGATTTTTGTTTCCAGTGCTCTAGCGGCCAAACCGTTTCCAGTACCTCGGGAATATTTTATCCATGCGATCGTCTCATTATAAGGTACATTTGGTGTGAGTTTGAAGGAAATTGAAAGGTACACCCTCCATCCGGATTTTTGTTTCCAAAGCTGTACCGGGCAAACCGTTTCTGTTACCTCGGAAATATTTTACCCGTGTGCTCGTCTCATCATAAGGTACAATTGGTTTGAGTTTGAAGGAAATTGGAAGGTACGCCCTCAATCTAGATTTTTGTTTCCAGTGCTCTAGAGGCCAAACCGTTTCCGTTACCTCGGAAATATTTTACCCGTGTGATCGTCTCATCATAAAGTACAATTGGTGTGAGTTTGAAGGAAATTGAGAAGTACGCTCTCAATCTGGATTTTGGTTTCCAAAGCTCTAGCGGCCAAACCGTTTCCGTTATCTCGGAAATACTTTACCCGTGTGATCGTCTCATCATAAGGTACATTTGGTGTTAGTTTTAAGGAAATTGAATGGTACGCGAATCCGTATACAGATACTAGTTAGTATCCGTATCGAATATCGAATCCGTATACGAATACGTTGCTATTATCATGGACGTTTTGTGTCCAGTCTGTTGTGTCCAGTCTGTTGTGTCCAGTCTGTTGTGTCCAGTCTGTTGTGTCCAGTCTGTTGTGTCCAGTCTGTTGTGTCCAGTCTGTTGTGTCCAGTCTGTTGTGGCCAGTCTGTTGTGTCCAGTCTGTTGTGTCCAGTCTGTTGTGTCCAGTATGTCGTGTCCAGTATGTTGTGCCCAGTTTGCTGTGTCCAGTCTGGTGTGTCCAGTCTGTTGTGTCCAGTCTGTTGTGTCCAGTATTCTGTATCCAGTCTGTTGTGTCCAGTCTGTTGTGTCCAGTCTGTTGTGTCCAGTCTGTTGTGTCCAGTCTGTTGTGTCCAGTCTGTTGTGCCCAGTTTGCTGTGTCCAGTCTGTTGTGTTCAGTGTGCTGTGTTACAGTATGCTGTGTCCAGTCTGTTGTGTCCAGTCTGTTGTGCCCAGTCTGCTGTGTCCAGTCTGTTGTGTTCAGTGTGCTGTGTTACAGTATGCTGTGTCCAGTCTGTTGTGTCCAGTCTGTTGTGTCCAGTCTGTTGTGTCCAGTCTGTTGTGTCCAGTCTGTTGTGTCCAGTCTGTTGTGTCCAGTCTGTTGTGCCCAGTCTGTTGTGTCCAGTATGTTGTGTCCAGTCTGCTGTGCCCAGTCTGTTGTGTCCAGTCTATTGTGCCGAGTCTACTGTGTCCAGTCTGTTGTGTCCAGTCTGTTGTGTCCAGTCTGTTGTGTCCAGTATGTTGTGTCCAGTCTGTTGTGTCCAGTCTGTTGTGTCCAGTCTGTTGTGTCCAGTCTGCTGTGCCCATTATTCTGTGTCCAGTCTGTTGTGTTCAGTGTGCTGTGTTACAGTATGCTGTGTCCAGTCTGTTGTGTCCAGTCTGCTGTGCCCAGTCTGATGTGTCCAGTTTGTTGTGTTCAGTGTGCTGTGTTACAGTATGCTGTGTCCAGTCTGTTGTGTCCAGTATGTTGTGTCCAGTATGCTGTGTCCAGTCTGTTGTGTCCAGTCTGTTGTGTCCAGTATGTTGTGTCCAGTCTGTTGTGTCCAGTCTGTTGCGTTCAGTCTGTTGTGTCCAGTATGCTGTGTCCAGTCTATTGTGACCAGTCTATTGTGTCCAGTATGTTGTGTCCAGTCTGTTGTGTCCAGTATGTTGTGTCCAGTCTGTTGTGTCCAGTCTGTTGTGTCCAGTCTGTTGTGTCCAGTCTGTTGTATCCAGTATGTTGTGTCCAGTCTGTTGTGTCCAGTCTGTTGTGTCCAGTCTGCTGTGTCCAGTCTGTTGTGTCCTGTATGCCGTGTCCAGTCTGTTGTGTCCAGTATGCTGTGTCCAGTCTATTGTGACCAGTATATTTTGTCCAGTCTGTTGTGTCCAGTCTGTTGTGTCCAGTCTAGTGTGTCCAGTCTATTGTGTCCAGTCTGTTATGTCCAGTCTGTTTTGTCCAGTATGGTGTGTCCAGTATGTTGTGTCCAGTCTGTTGTGTCCAGTCTGTTGTATCCAGTCTGTTGTGTCCAGTCTGTTGTGTCCAGTCTGTTGTGTTCAGTGTGATGTGTTACAGTATGATGTGTCAAATATGCTGTGTCCAGTCTGTTGTGTCCAGTATGCTGTGTCCAGTCTATTGTGACCAGTATATTTTGTCCATTCTGTTGTGTCCAGTCTGTTGTGTCCAGTCTGCTGTGCCCAGTTTGCTGTGTCCAGTCTGTTGTGTTCAGTGTGCTGTGTTACAGTATGCTGTGTCCAGTCTATTGTGTCCAGTCTATTGTGTCCAGTCTGTTGTATCCAGTCTGTTGTGTCCAGTCTGTTGTGTCCAGTCTGTTGTATCCAGTCTGTTGTGTCCAGTCTGTTGTGTCCAGTCCGTTGTGTACAGTATGTTGTGTCCAGTCTGTTGTGTCCAGTCTATTGTGTCCAGTCTGATGTGTCCAGTATGCTGTGTCCAGTCTATTGTGTCCAGTCTATTGTGTCCAGTTTGTTGTGTCCAGTCTGTTGTGTCCAGTCTGTTGTGTCCAGTCTGTTGTGTCCAGTCTGTTGTGTCCAGTATGTTGTGTCCAGTCTGTTGTGTCCAGTCTGTTGTGTCCAGTCTGTTGTGTCCAGTCTGTTGTGTCCAGTCTGTTGTGTCCAGTCTGTTGTGTCCATTAGGTTGTGTCCATTATGTTGTGTCCAGTCTGTTGTGTCCAGTCTGTTGTGTCCAGTCTGTTGTGTCCAGTCTGTTGTGTCCAGTCTGTTGTGTCCAGTCTGTTGTGTCCAGTATGCTTTGTTCAGTTTTCCGTCGGGTCACTAAAAACACTCGAACCTGAAACATCTTGTGACGAGTCTGACGCCCGTACAAGGCAGCGAGAAAAGAGGGAGGGGGAGGACAGTGCCTGACCTAAATGT
>JAXIVJ010003633.1:2500-91869 GCA_036785665.1 Chirona hameri | reverse complement strand
GTTTACATAAGCTACCTACTGCCTCGCGGCTGGCCAGGCCGGGCCGGGCCGGGACGGGACGGGCCGGGACGAGGCGGGCGGGAGGGGGAGACAGGGGCGGGGAGGGGCAGGGAGGTTCTCTTGCCTTCTGCTGTCAGTCGGGCGCCGGGACCGCCGCGCGCCGCAGCTGTGAGACGTTCGTGGCGACGCCGGCGCAGATGTGTGGCAAAAGTGGCGTGGTGTGAAGGTCTGAAGCCAGGCGAGGTGAGAGCACAGGTGGGTTGGTGGTTTGGGGTATAATAATTGTGACTGTGTGGTTGATGACTATACACCCACACGTATACGTCCACACACGCACGCACGCACGCACGCATGTACGCACGCACGCACAAACACACACACACACACACACACACACACACACACACACCACACACACAACACACACACACACACAACACACACACACACACACACAACACACACACACACACACACACACACACACACACACACACACACACACACACACACACACACACACACACACACACACACACACACCTACACACACACACACACACACACACACACACACACACACACACACACACACACACACACACACACACACACACACACACACACACACACACACACACACACACACACACACACACACACACACACACACACACACACACACACACACACACACACACACACACACACACACACACACACACGCACACACGCACACGCACACCACGCACACGCACACGCACACGCACACGCACACACACACGCATCATGGTCCCATGTCAGTCATATAAGTTGATTGTCACACTTTTCACATGCATCAATTCTTATAATGCGTGTTGAACCACTTGCATATAATAATTGATGTCATAATTATTGCATGGGTGACCTACACTGAGTTGGGAGTTTTAGAGCCCTAGCATTGCGTTGTTTTGTGTTTCGCAATGTCAGGGGTCAAGTCATGCGGTTCGAGAATGTTTGGCTTGGCTTCTGATACCAGCTATGCCTCGCTTGCATCTAACATCTGAGATGTGATGCAGATTTTAGAGGAGTAGCAGATGTTAGGTGGAGATAAGGTGGAGATGGAAACAGACAGTTATGTTGGTTCAGATGCTGTTCACCACACATAATGTTCGATAGAATGATGTGGCTATGTAATGTTGCGAATCATCCAATTCAGCTCATACCAGACAAATGATTAGTGAGAGTTGCATTAAATGAGTTGCATTAATCAATTTCATATTAAATTAGTTTTCGTTTCGCTGCATGAGATCTTGAACTGTAATGTTAATTCTGTCATCTATAATTTTTTTTAATACGCAACTTTTTGGGAGAACTTTTACTTCCGGCGTGGTTAATGAAAAGTCAATGCATTGAGTGAATGATTGGAGATTGGAGTCAAAATAGAAACGTCCATCTAATGTTAGTCTGTGCAAAGAATGTCTTTAAAGGCACTCTCTGCTGCGTATTTATACTGG
The DNA here is from genome assembly GCA_036785665.1 of Chirona hameri. Lineage (NCBI taxonomy): Eukaryota > Metazoa > Arthropoda > Thecostraca > Balanomorpha > Balanidae > Chirona > Chirona hameri. The sequence continues at coordinate 90,373 of JAXIVJ010003633.1, read as the reverse complement.
CAATAGTTGAACAAATGTCTCCGCGGCTCGTTATAAAAGCTATTTTGGTCAATGTTGTGGCATGTTTGTCCAAGAATGTACAATCACAAAGTTTAATTGACTCGACCAACTGAGTTAACACACATACATACCAGTCTCAGGAATCCAGTGGGAGAATATTGTGTCGCGGTGGAGACTAGACTGTCCCTCTCAGCAGCATTATTGGTGGAAGTTATTCTATCTCTATCCTGAAAGGGAATGTTTCACCTTTGTATTAGTTTTAAACTGAGATAGTCATTATCTTGGGCCGTTATTGAAAAGTATAAGTTACTAAGGTCATTTTCCCAAAAACTTAACCGTTTTTAAGCAATTGAATTTACCATTTGCAAAATGACCCCAGGCTGGTGCAGCCGCTGATTGGCTGACAGCCACTTTTTCAGCCAATCCCACTTTGTCAGCCAATCAGCGGCGGCCTATAGCTCAATATGTCATCCAACCAAATATTACAAATGTATTTTTTAGAAGTTAAGTGAAGTTTTCGAGAGAAAAAAATATCACTATCGTTTTCAGCAGCTCTTACTCCATATTTGTCACTACAACCGGCGTATATTTTACAACTTCCAGAAAGGTGAAACATTCCCTTTAACACGCAGTGGAGGGGGGGGGGCATTAGTGCCCCCCTAAGATCTCCAAAAGTATAAGAGTTAGAACAATCAAACTTACAGAGTAGATAGGTGCTATGCTTCTCTACATTTTCGCAAATTTCCGTGACCTTCGGTCAATATCTTCCGGGTCAAACGAGGTCACGAAGGTCAAATCTGACCAAATGTCCCAATTTTGGGAATTTGACCTCTGTGACGTCACAGGTCACTAGCAATGTGTCCAAAGTTGTTTCCCGGGATGAACATTGGCATTGTCTGCGGAATGGCGTTTGAATCATCCCGATCCAACTGGTGATTCCGAAGACATCGCTTTGCGGTCCTCGATTCTGGCCGCCATCTTGGACTGCAAATCCATATAACTAAAAAATGTGTCGACCGTTTTTTTTTGCGTCAAACGATCCGCTATTGAGCTGGCGTTAATGTCGCGCGAAAAACATCGCCCTGCTCGCTTCGTTTTCGAGCTATTCACGAAACATGTGGGGTGGGGGACAAAAATGCCCCCTCCACTGCGCGTGTCAAAAGGAATGTTTCACCTTTGTATTTTTTTTTTTTACTGAGATAGCCATTGTGTTTGGCCGTTATTGAAATGCTAAATTACTAAGATCATTTTCTCCCAAACTTATTCATTTTTAAGCAATTAAATTTCGAGTTTTCAAAATGGGGCCTATGGTAATGCCGCCGCTGATTGGCTGACAGCCGCTTCGAGATTATTGGTCCTGGAAGTCAGACGCCCTCTATTTCTCAAACCTTGGCGAGTACGATGTAAACAACGGCCAACGCTATGGGTTGCGGTCTAAGTTGAAGTTTTTCGCGTTGTTTGAAGTCTCAGTTATGGATTGATTATATTTTTTTAATAAATATTGAGATATCGCAATGCCTCGCATTCGTCATTGTGTTCTGTGCAGTTGTTGTTGGTGGTGGATTAGGGCGCGTAGCTGCGAGGCTCAAGCGTCCAACTGTGCGGGAGAGGCACAGTTCCACAATGTTTGTATTTAAGTCGCCAGAATTGTCTGAAACGATTGTGCCATACATTTGGCAGCGTAAAGGTTTCTCTATTTTCTCTACAGCTCAATAATGACTTCGTCATCCCAAATTTAAAAATTTAATTTGTATAAAGTTAATTGACTTTTGTAGATAAAAAAATCCACTATCGTTTTCAGCAGCACTTACTTCATATTTTCGACTACAACCAGCGCATATTTGACAACTTTCAGAATGGGGAAACATTCCCTTTAATTGAACTCGAGTGGCATCTAGTGAAGATAAATCACAGTGCGGAGAAGTCCTCAGCATTGCGCATCAAGTAGAAAAGAAGTAATTAAAAACATAATAATACAAAGATAATCACAATGACCATGGCATCGTTCTCTTTTGGGGTGATGTATGACATTAAGACATGCAAATTATCTGGTTAACTAAAATCAGTTGCTCGAGATTGTTTCTGGGTGTAGGTAACACACTTCCCTCTTCACTTTGCTCTGAACCGTCCCAGATTAACCCAAGCAGCTATTTACCTATTTACTGTTGGCGTTGGCAAAAGGCAAATAGCCTCTTGAGCAATGTGTCCAAATTCAACGACTCTCTTGTACTGTCGCTGAGAAGCGTCCTTAAGCGATATTCACATTCATTGCGCTTACCTGTACCGGTAAACAGCACCTGCCGGCCACCTGGGCGCTTACCTGCACCGGTAAACAGCACCTGCCGGCCACCTGGGCGCTTACCTGTACCGGTAAACAGCACCCGCCGGCCACCTGGGCGCTTACCTGTACCGGTAAACAGCACCCGCCGGCCACCTGGGCGCTTACCTGTACCGGTAAACAGCCCCCGCCGGCCACCTGGGCGCTTACCTGTACCGGTAAACAGCCCCCGCCGGCCACCTGGGCGCTTACCTGTACCGGTAAACAGCACCTGCCGGCCACCTGGCGAATAACGTCATCACCCACCATGACGTCATCGGGTGTGCCTGGTGTGGCTTATGACCTAAACACAAAATAGCACGTATTGGCGGATAACGATGGATGGTCAGGCATGCCGCGGATAACGATGGATGGTCAGGCATGATAAGTTCTGTGATAAGCGAACACAGGCGTGTGGTTTTCTGTGCGCCCTTCAAGAATCCCTCCAATAATTTCCTCAGTTTGATATACTTTGATATACTATGGTTAGCAGTAGTTGTAAGGCGAATTAAGCTTGTGAAGCTTGCGACAGTCTAGTCTCCTCATTCTTGTAACCATTTGAAATGCCTCAGACTGCTCATTATATGCAGGATATATTTGAAAGTTGCGTAGTTTTGGTTGAGTCGGGCGTGCCTTTACCTTGGGTCAATTGGGTTCACTGTACAGTTCTACCGCCCATTTTCACTCGCCGACTGAAATACTGGACATTAGGAGGTAGAGCAACGTGCATATCGTTTATCCTAGTGTAGAATGCAGCTGAATGCCACTCGGAAGACAACGATCATAGCACTTAATGTAACTTTCGCCTCCGTGGTTCTGCTGCATATTTGAATATACCACTCCATATTTGGTTTGATATTCTCCCAATAATTACGCCATTCGATATGACTGGAATTTAACTCAAATATGATCACAGACACAAAACTAGCGCGAGTCTTAGCCTGTCTTAGGTGATATTCGAAGATCTGGGGTGACCACAAACATTTTCGGTGACTAAGAAAACCATCTGAGGCCAATTTCACAAAGCAAACAAGTTTGTAATTACAGATAATTTATTTTGTATTACAAATAATTTTTACACTTGTTTGTAGTTTGGATTTCACCAAACCCCAGGGCAGTAAATCTCAATTTACTATTTACAAACTAGTTTACAAAGATATTGTTTGTAAAAATGTTTACAATTGCACATGTTCTATTTATCAAAGGTTATTAAAGGAAAGTAAGTGAGGAAATGTTTGCAATTACAAACTTTTAATTCCAGTGGGTCAGGGGTTCTGAATTTCAGAAACTGCATTGATAGTTGACGTTGTTTGACTGTTCAGGTTATTTTCTTGGTGAGGTTGTTACGTTGCCGATGTTGTTAAGGCAATGGTTTAGTTATACATAGGTATAGCTGACCCCCAAAAGTTATTTCCTGAGAGATTCGAACAGGGATCTCCAGCTTTGAAGTCCAGCCACAGTGCACCTTACGGATTGCGCTATGATGTGAGGGGCGCCTCCGCGCGGAGAAACCGCATGGCGATATAATTGCAGCGGTCAACGATGTCTTGTGTAATGTGCAGTGAACTTTCACCTTTTACGACGTAGGAAATCGGCTAGGTTAGGTGAAACAATGGTCGAGAAGTTCAACGATCTTTCTTTTAAGAGTAGTTCTGTTGTTATGCTCCGCCACCCGGTGAATGGCCAAATTCTGTTTACTCTAATTGCTTACCAAGATGTATTTTTAGATCAGAGTTTGCATTCCGATGAAATGTTAATTAAAAGATAATTCTCCCTATCACTAATTTTATATTGAATAACAAAATAAACCACAATGTAAATATTTGCTACATTAATTTGTTAAAAATCAAATTATTTGTCATTAGCATCAAGTTTAATACGAACGTTCTTAATTTCAAGGTTTCTGCTGTACTAACATTTGTGTTTACAATTTTCTTTACAATGGGTAATTCAGAGGTGGTGAATGTTTGTGAAATGTCTTTTTGTGAGGTTTGCAATATTTTCTTGCGTTTGTAATCGCAAACATGTGTAATTACTAACTTCTTTGAGAAATAGGCCTCTGATCGACTCACGGTCAGCACTCCTAGAAGGCATTCAAACATACCACCGGTGACCGATAACCAGTTACCAGGCTGAAGCCCAGTTACCAGGCTTCTCGTCCTCAGACTTCTTCCCATGTAAGGAAATATGCTCCAATTTGTTTCACTGTGGCCCACCTTTGTTGTGGTGGGCGTCAGAGACATGTCTGGGCCTCGCGAGTGTTCTATGATAGCAATCACCTCATGCCAAAGCCCGCCTGCGGAGCCCTAGCTCTGTCTATCCGTTAAGGGCGTGTGTCTTAAAATGAGCTCAGTGTATTGAGCTTAGACGAGTCGTTTGTAATACACAAAAAGGAGTGGCACTGTCATGTCTCTTCGATCCTCGAGCGCGATACTGGCATTTGGTTGGCGTTTGCAAAATGCATGAGCCTTGTGGAAAACAATGCAAAAAACTGCGAGGCACGAGCTGTATGCAGCTTACTACGTCGCTCATGCCCGTTACGTTTGAAAATGCTCTTTATGCTTCTGATCACGAAATCAATAACCATGTATACTGCTTCAGTTGCCAATTCATTGCTGTTCGATAGGACCAGTGTTCGTCACGGGCCCACCAACCCCCAGCCCGGCCCGGCCCAGGCCCATGAACACCCAGCCCAGGCCCGGACCAGGCCTGGTCAAATGCATAATATTGAGGCCCAGGCCCAGTCCGGCCCGTTCAGATTAAGCATATACACATTTTCACAAAATTTGCAATCACTATCCTAGCATATTTACTTGTATACTATAAATGTGAAACAATGAACCAATTATGCTAACCAAAAACAAACAAAAAGCCACAGCCACAGCAACAGTGTGTTGCTGTGGAAGTGAACTGCTGGTTGAAATATTTTTCAGCTCTGACCTGAGCTTCAGCATTCTCAGCCCAGGCCCGTCCAGAATCCGGTGATTTCCTTAATGTTGAGGCCCAGCCCAGGCCCATCCCAGGCCCGGCCCATGGCCCATAGGGCCGGCCCAGCCCGTGACGAACTCTAGATAGGACCTTTGACGTCGGTGCACTACTCAGGTGCTTCTTTAATAAACAATGCTTGCATGTGCGGCCACCCACGCAAACCTCAGTCATCGTTTTAATAACTGGCTGTTGTTGGGTCCCCGCTGAAACCGGTTTTGTGTTACAGGCATCGGAGGTCAATGGCGGACTGGAACGAGGGCCCGCAACGCTCCTGGATCCCTGACGGCCGCGATGACGTCACCGAGGACTGGGTGACGTCATTGCTGGCGTCACACTTCGGCGATGGCGTCAGCGTGGAGAACATCCGCGTGGCAGACAGTGAGGAAACGGTGGACCACTGTCGCGAACTCCTGGTGGAATTCGACTGCAGCTTCGATGCGCCCGGTTCCCGAGAGATGTCGCCAACTCCACTCAGCGCTCTGTTGGAGGAGAGTTTAGTCTTCACGGCGTGTGTGGAGGAAGAGGAGGATGATTCCTCGACAGCGGATCACACAGTGATCCAAGAGCTTGAGTCCGTCACCCTTCCAGAGGGCACTGAGGGTGCTCCCGATGAGGACATCCAACTCCTCGTCACCAGCGATGCTGACGGAGCGGGTGCAGCGGCTGGTGGTCGACGGCCAAGTTTCTTCATCTCCGACTCTGACGAAGAGGCGGAGGGCCCGCTTCCAGCACTGGTCTGCTACCCAGCTAGCGGTGGGCCTTCGCCACGCGCGCCCTCCCCAGCCGACTCCGACTCTGACGACCAAACCCCCGACAAGCACTTCACCTGGACTGTACGACTCCCCACACGAGATCCGTTTGCGGAACTTCTCAGTGTGGACGGTCAAGCGTTGGACCGAGAAATGACTTTATTTTCGTTGGTTGCCCCTCGTGTGACCAGTTTGTGTGCGCCAAGTTGTGTGTACTGTGAGCAGGATTGCGCAAGCTTTCGTCGCTGGGTGCTGGTGACCGAAGATCCTCGTCGCCAAGGTTTGGGGACGCTCGACCCCCGCAAACCGTTCTCTACTGCAGCAGCTGCGCCAATCGTCGACGCCCTGGCGACGAATGGGGCGCTGTTTCTGGTGCTTCGTCGCCAACTGGAGGTAGGAGGCAAACACATCAGTGACGAGTTCCAAGCGCTGAGACCCAGTGCACTCGAGCTAGGGAGACATCCTCTTGCGGCAGACCACGCCGGGCAGTGTCTGAGGGAGCTTTCGCAGCTTCTCTCCTCCAGGCGGCCAGAGCTGAGTAGGTGGCTTCTCTCCAAAGTGCCGATAGCGATGACCTCGTTCTTGCGCCTCTCCGAGCCGGACGAAGACCTCGGTGTACCCGTCAACGGCCTCTGCTGTCCACAGAACCTGTACCTCGGTGATGAGGGAGTCCTGATGCTTGACTGGCACCTGTTCCGATACGCAGGACTGACTTTCGACCTCGCGCACCTGTTGCTAACCTCCGCTCCGTTGGATGTTCGGCGTCGGATGATCGCTCCTCTTCTCCAAGACTTCACCCGGAGGATACGGGAGAGACTCGAAGAATGGGACGAGATGCCTCTGCCTGCGCTGACGGACGAACGAGTGCGGAAGGACTTTGATCAATCACGAGGTGCGGCCTTCTTCTGGGCGGCGACAGACCTGTGTCGCCGACTGGGGAGGATGTCAGGTCCTTCGTCTGGAAGAAGGAGAAGCAGTGGAGGAGGAGATTCGGGTGACAGGGGCGAGGGAAGTGATAGAGTTATGAGGAACGTTGGAGGAAGGGGAGGCGGGGTGGCGGGAGACAGTGGAGGAAGTGCGGGAAGCGCTGGAAGATGCAGAACACGAGAGAACTCGCTCCCTGCCACTGCCAGTGCTGATGATGGACGAGAGAACATGGCCAGTGACCGGAACATTCCACGTGTAGGAGGCGACGTTTCCAGAGAAGACTCTGGCCCCGCGGTGGGCCATGGAAGTGACCGTGAAGCGGTGAAACAAGCGGAGAAAGACGGATGTGCCAATGGTAACGAGGAGCTCGAGTTGCAGGATGTGCTGCTACAGAGACTGGAGGACATAGTGGAGGAAATGAAGGAATTGGACATGTTGTAGTCAGGTTGTCAAATGGGTGATTGCTTTGTGGGGGCACAAACTGTGTTGAATTCATCAATGGAGCTAAAGTTTACTCCAAATATGTCACCGACATGCTATACTCTGTTGGGTATATGTCACCGACATGGTATACTCTGTTGGGTATATGTCACCGACATGCTATACTCTGTTGGGTATATGTCACCGACATGGTATACTCTGTTGGGTATGTGTCACCGACATGTTATACTTTGCTGGGTAACAAAGCAGAGTGGGTGAATGTCCACGATAAAAATCCACCGTACTTCCATTCCCAGACATTACTGTTATACTGTGGATCCTCCGGTTCTGGTTGTGAGTTTTCGATGGTACGTTCGATCAGTACGTTTCCATAGTTTTGAGTCTGCGTGGTCAGTGGCAGCAGGGGAAATCTGAACTTAACCAAAATTTACCTCTGTCTTAGGAGCGACCGTTGATAACCTGTACTGCACTGATCTTGCACATTTACAGTTCCCCGTCAAACTATTTAGTTATTTTCTGTTCAATAGCTACTATTCATTACCTCATCTATCAGTCCTCATGTGACATTTTTACTTCATGGATATTTGTTTTAGGATGCTGCATGCAACGAAATCAAGCGATAAAAAAATCGTTTGTCCACTGATTTCTAACGCTTTCTAGTCTTCAAAGTTTTTTTTTAAGCTGGCTCACTTAGGCTGTCGATATGATCAAAAATGAAAACATTCGATTATAAGATAGTCAAATAGCCAATTTGTATAAAAACGATCTCTACGACCCCGTTAATTATATATTTATATTTTATTTCCGATTTTACGGTCCATGCAAGTTGGACCATGGTGTCGGACTGTAAATATTATGTGATATAAAATGAGTTTTGTGATTTAGAAATGTGCATTAGGCTTGAAGGGAAGAGACAACCTAGGAGCACACAAAGACATGGGAACCCAAATACATTAACCAATTGGGGATAGCATTTTATCTTTGGATTCTTACTGTAGTGTTGTTTGCGTGGCATGTGGACGTCCATTTACTGGTTAAACGATTTGTAATACATGAGAATGGTGGGTTCAGCAGGTGTTTACTTCAAATGAGGATCCGCAGTCTGCTACAGTAGGTAGGTCCCCCCCCCCGCGCCGTTGCTATGGTACACACAGGCTTATGTTCGCCTCTAGCGTATGTTTGACGGCGAATTAAGAAACGACCGTATGTGCATTCAAACCGCATTACTGAGAGCTTCAAGCTGATATATTGACGAGTTATCTTACTTTCCATTGGCTGCTTTTAAGCAAAAATCCGTTTTTACCACCGCAAAGCGCTAAAAACGAATTTTTGCTTAAAATCAGCCAATGGATGAGGTGAGCCAATGCGTCAATATATCAATTTGAAGCTCTCAGTAATGCGGTTTGAATGCATATACGGTCGTTTCTTAATTCGCCGTCAAACATACGCTAGAGCAGAAAATAAGCCGGACCTTAGTGTGTACCATAGCAACTGCGAGTCCCTGTACATACATTCTCCCTGACAAATCACTGAGCCTTGTTGGAATACAATCTGACGCATTTCGCATTTTGATTGCCATGTTGATTTATGCTTTCGGTGTGGTAGACAAAAATGGATGTATATGTTTTGAGTTTTGTGTACACCTTGTCCTGCGTATGCAAATATATGAAGGGAATAAACAAGTACTACGTTTGCAGCTTTGTCATCAACCCACCTGGGAGTCGTCGATATGTTTGTGGTCAATGAGTCTTGAGTCATATTGCTACTTACGAGTACGTAGAAGAGGATATACATGCATACAACTAACAACATCGACTATTATTCGCATCATGTATCGTGCAAAGCCGTGTCATCGAAGTCACAGTGAATGGTTTTATTCATATCGTTTCATGCGTAGCCCTTTTTAGAATCGTCAACAATTCCCAAAAATGCATAATGTGAAAACAGAAAACAGATCAAGTGCGTTACTTTCTCACTGCCGCAATTTTGATTCAACATAAACGTGATAGTGGAATGGGAAGGTCTTTGTTTCCAAAATATTTTGTTTTGTTAAATAACAAAACTTTGAAACAGCAAAGGGTATACGACGACGAGAGAAGTTCAAATCTCCAAAGAAATGTTACATATATAATTGGGTTTCTGTGAGAGAGAAAAAACAAGGTCGAAGTTTCACGCTCCCCCCTTCCCCCAACTACACACACCTTTCATTGCGTTTCTACGTCTTTGTCACGACATAATCAATACATAAATAAAGAACTACCTTTCTAGAGTATTGCGGTCCTTCTGCAGTATGTTGTCTTTAACTCCCGTCGCCCTCACTGCCAAGGGCGGCGTCACTTTCAGAATTTTTTTTTTTTTTGGGGGGGGGGGGGGAGAGGTGGAGGCACTTTGAAGTCGATTCTTTCCATGCAGAAACACCCATAGGCGTAATGTTAAATCCAAAAATGTGTATGGGGGGGGGGGAGGTCCCCCGTCCCCCCGCCTCCGCCGCCCATGGTCACAGGTCACACGGCACCTCGAGTGGTATCGACGTACCAGGTCGTAAGAGTTCAATTGTAATCGAGTAATTGAGAATAGAAGTTGAAGTATACTATAAGATTGTTTATAAGAGGTATAATTTTACCCTTTGGCTTTTACTGACAAATCTGGGGGATCATACGGGATAGGTAAACCCGTTTGGAGATAATTTGAATGATGGCAATTCATCCTAAAGTGTTTCCTATTACAACCAATCTAATCCTAATTTTCTTTAATTGAATTCTTTTTAATTTAGAGGCTACTTATTACAGTCACAGTTATTTGAGTTAGGGCCGTAGCCAGGCGGGTGCACTGGGTGCCTGTGCACCACCTGGGATCTTCGTGCATCCTCTGACCTTAGACGGTGCACCCCAAGTAGTTAAAGTAAAGAACTTTTGCAATCGAGTAAAAATAATAGAAAAAGAGTTCTTGAACCTTTCGCGTACAATCCACTAAGCAGGGCATTTATGAAATCACTAAGGTTCTGATACAATATTGTATACATGCTAAAACTTTGGCTTGGTAAATATATGATAATGCTTGTGCACCCTTTGTGAACTCTTGTGCACCCTCTGTGAACTCAGCCTGGCTACGGGCCTGATTTGAATACAGACTACCAACTTTAACATTTACTGTGGTCGTGTTCTTCATGTTACATCGGATTGGTTGCAGACACAAAATCGCGTTCAGTCGGTGAAACAGCCACCTCATCCACTCCGTTCCTTTGCTTCAGCTCCAACTGCAAGCAAAAACATGAAACCCAAAAATATTGATTGGACACGAGTCGAAAATGACAACATATTGGCCGGTATAAATGCATTGCACGCAGAGGGCAGGGCAGAATTAGTCACAGGTCAGATACAGACCTCAGATGGCAGATACCATCGTCTATGACACAGCTATCTGACACATGGAATAGGGGATATCATCTCAATCATCTCCGGTCCATAGTCACAGGTCAGATACAGACCTCAGATGACAGAGTCTATGACACAGCTATCTGACACATGGAATAGGGGATATCATCTCAATCATCTCCGGTCCATAGTCACAGGTCAGATACAGACCTCAGATGACAGAGTCTATGACACAGCTATCTGACACATGGAATAGGGGATATCATCTCAATCATCTCCGGTCCATAGTCACAGGTCAGATACAGACCTCAGATGACAGAGTCTATGACACAGCTATCTGACACATGGAATAGGAGATATCATCTCAATCATCTCCGGTCCATAGTCACAGGTCAGATACAGACCTCAGATGACAGAGTCTATGACGCAGCTATCGGACACATGGAATAGGGGGTATCATCACAATCATCTCCGGTCCATAGTCACAGGTCAGATACAGACCTCAGATGAACGATATCATCGTCTATGCCGCAGCTATCTGACACATGGAATAGGGGGTATCATCACAATCATCTCCGGTCCATAGTCACAGGTCAGATACAGACCTCAGATGAACGATATCATCGTCTATGCCGCAGCTATCTGACACATGAAATAGGGGGTATCATCACAATCATCTCCGGTCCATAGTCACAGGTCAGATACAGACCTCAGATGAACGATATCATCGTCTATGCCGCAGCTATCTGACACATGAAATAGGGGATATCATCACAATCATCTCCGGTCCATAGTCACAGGTCAGATACAGACCTCAGATGAACGATATCATCGTCTATGCCGCAGCTATCTGACACATGAAATAGGGGATATCATCACAATCATCTCCGGTCCATAGTCACAGGTCAGATACAGACCTCAGATGACAGAGTCTATGACGCAGCTATCTGACACATGGAATAGGGGGTATCATCTCAATCATCTCCGGTCCATAGTCACAGGTCAGATACAGACCTCAGATGAACGATATCATCGTCTATGACACAGCTATCTGACACATGAAATAGGGGATATTATCACAATCATCTCCGGTCCATAGTCACAGGTCAGATACAGACCTCAGATGACAGAGTCTATGACGCAGCTATCTGACACATGAAATAGGGGGTATCATCTCAATCATCTCCGGTCCATAGTCACAGGTCAGATACAGACCTCAGATGAACGATATCATCGTCTATGCCGCAGCTATCTGACACATGAAATAGGGGATATCATCACAATCATCTCCGGTCCATAGTCACAGGTCAGATACAGACCTCAGATGAACGATATCATCGTCTATGCCGCAGCTATCTGACACATGAAATAGGGGATATCATCTCAATCATCTCCGGTCCATAGTCACAGGTCAGATACAGACCTCAGATGACAGAGTCTATGACGCAGCTATCTGACACATGGAATAGGGGATATCATCACAATCATCTCCGGTCCATAGTCACAGGTCAGATACAGACCTCAGATGACAGAGTCTATGACGCAGCTATCTGACACATGGAATAGGGGGTATCATCTCAATCATCTCCGGTCCATAGTCACAGGTCAGATACAGACCTCAGATGACAGAGTCTATGACGCAGCTATCTGACACATGGAATAGGGGGTATCATCACAATCATCTCCGGTCCATAGTCACAGGTCAGATACAGACCTCAGATGACAGAGTCTATGACGCAGCTATCTGACACATGGAATAGGAGATATCATCACAATCATCTCCGGTCCATAGTCACAGGTCAGATACAGACCTCAGATGACAGAGTCTATGACGCAGCTATCTGACACATGAAATAGGGGATATCATCTCAATCATCTCCGGTCCATAGTCACAGGTCAGATACAGACCTCAGATGAACGATATCATCGTCTATGCCGCAGCTATCTGACACATGAAATAGGGGATATCATCTCAATCATCTCCGGTCCATAGTCACAGGTCAGATACAGACCTCAGATGAACGATATCATCGTCTATGCCGCAGCTATCTGACACATGGAATAGGGGGTATCATCTCAATCATCTCCGGTCCATAGTCACAGGTCAGATACAGACCTCAGATGACAGAGTCTATGACGCAGCTATCTGACACATGGAATAGGAGATATCATCACAATCATCTCCGGTCCATAGTCACAGGTCAGATACAGACCTCAGATGACAGAGTCTATGACGCAGCTATCTGACACATGAAATAGGGGATATTATCACAATCATCTCCGGTCCATAGTCACAGGTCAGATACAGACCTCAGATGAACGATATCATCGTCTATGACACAGCTATCTGACACATGGAATAGGGGGTATCATCACAATCATCTCCGGTCCATAGTCACAGGTCAGATACAGACCTCAGATGAACGATATCATCGTCTATGCCGCAGCTATCTGACACATGAAATAGGGGATATTATCACAATCATCTCCGGTCCATAGTCACAGGTCAGATACAGACCTCAGATGAACGATATCATCGTCTATGCCGCAGCTATCTGACACATGAAATAGGGGATATCATCACAATCATCTCCGGTCCATAGTCACAGGTCAGATACAGACCTCAGATGACAGAGTCTATGACGCAGCTATCTGACACATGGAATAGGGGGTATCATCACAATCATCTCCGGTCCATAGTCACAGGTCAGATACAGACCTCAGATGACAGAGTCTATGACGCAGCTATCTGACACATGGAATAGGGGGTATCATCACAATCATCTCCGGTCCATAGTCACAGGTCAGATACAGACCTCAGATGACAGAGTCTATGACGCAGCTATCTGACACATGGAATAGGAGATATCATCACAATCATCTCCTGTCCAATCGCCCATGTTTTTTATAGTTGATCCCACCGCACGCCTCCCCATCCCAGCCCGGTTCGCCTCTGTACCACACGCCTGTAGTCAAACGGCGATCCATCGGTCCAGGTCCAGGGGGAGGAGTCGCTGGCCCGACGTTATACGGCGATCCATCGGTCCAGGTCCAGGGGGAGGAGTCACTGGCTCAACGTTATATGGCCATCCATCGGTCCAGGGGGAAGAGTCGCTGGCTCGATGTTATACGGCCATCTATCGGTCCAGGTCCAGGGGGGAGGAGTCGCTGGCTCGACGTTATACGGCCATCCATCGGTCCAGGTCCAGGGGGAGGAGTCGCTGGCTCGACGTTATACGGCTATCCATCGGTCCAGGTCCAGGGGGAGGAGTCGCTGGCTCGACCTTATACGGCCATCTATCGGTCCAGGTCCAGGGGGAGGAGTCGCTGGCCCGACGATATACGGCCATCCATCGGTCAGGGGAGGAGTCGCTGGCTCGACGTTATACGGCCATCCATCGGTCAGGGGGAGGAGTCGCTGGCTCGATGTTATACGGCGATCCATCGGTCCAGGTCCAGGGGGAGGAGTCGCTGGCCCGACAATATACGGCCATCCATCGGTCAGGGGGAGGAGTCGCTGGCTCGACGTTATACGGCCATCCATCGGTCCAGGTCCAGGGGGAGGAGTCGCTGGCTCGACGTTATACGGCCATCCATCGGTCCAGGTCCAGGGGGAGGAGTCTCTGGCTCGACGTTATACGGCGATCCATCGGTCCAGGTCCAGGGAGAGGAGTCGCTGGCTCGACGTTATACGGCCATCCATCGGTCAGGGGGAGGAGTCGCTGGCTCGACGTTATACGGCCATCCATCGGTCAGGGGAAGGAGTCGCTGGCTCGATGTTATACGGCGATCCATCGGTCCAGGGGGAGGAGTCGCTGGCCTGACGTTATATGGCCATCCATCGGTCCAGGTCCAGGGGGAGGAGTCGCTGGCCTGACGTTATACGGCCATCCATCGGTCCAGGGGGAGGAGTCGCTGGCTCGATGTTATACGGCCATCCATCGGTCAGGGGGAGGAGTCGCTGGCTCGACGTTATACGGCCATCCATCGGTCAGGGGGAGGAGTCGCTGGCTCGATGTTATACGGCCATCCATCGGTCCAGGTCCAGGGGGAGGAGTCGCCGGCTCGACGTTATACGGCCATCCATCGGTCCAGGTCCAGGGGGAGGAGTCGCTGGCCCGACGTTATACGGCGATCCATCGGTCCAGGTCCAGGGGGAGGAGTCGCTGGCCCGACGTTATACGGCGATCCATCGGTCCAGGTCCAGGGGGAGGAGTCGCTGGCCCGACGTTATACGGCGATCCATCGGTCCAGGTCCAGGGGGCGGAGTCGCTGGCTCGACGTTATACGGCCATCTATCGGTCCAGGTCCAGGGGGAGGAGTCGCTGGCCCGACGTTGTACGGCCATCTATCGGTTCAGGTCCAGGGAGAGGAGTCGCTGGCCCGACGTTATACGGCGATCCATCGGTCCAGGTCCGGGGGGAGGAGTCGCTGGCTCGACGTAATACGGCCATCCATCGGTCCAGGTCCAGGGGGAGGAGTCGCTGGCCCGACGTTATACGGCGATCCATCGGTCCAGGTCCAGGGGGAGGAGTCGCTGGCCCGACGTTATACGGCCATCTCTCGGTCCAGGTCCAGGGGGGAGGAGTCGCTGGCCCGACGTTATACGGCCATCTATCGGTCCAGGTCCAGGGGGAGGAGTCGCTGGCCCGACGTTGTACGGCCATCTATCGGTTCAGGTCCAGGGAGAGGAGTCGCTGGCCCGACGTTATACGGCGATCCATCGGTCCAGGTCCAGGGGAGGAGTCGCTGGCCCGGCGTTATACGGCGATCCATCGGTCCAGGTCCAGGGGGAGGAGTCGCTGGCCCGACGTTATACGGCCATCTATCGGTCCAGGTCCAGGGGGAGGAGTCGCTGGCCCGACGTTATACGGCGATCCATCGGTCCAGGTCCAGGGGGAGGAGTCGCTGGCCCGACGTTATACGGCCATCTATCGGTCCAGGTCCGGGGGAAGAGTCGCTGGCTCGACGTTATACGGCGATCCATCGGTCCAGGTCCAGGGGGAGGAGTCGCTGGATCGACGTTATACGGCCATCCATCGGTCAGGGGGAGGAGTCGCTGGCCCGACGTTATACGGCCATCCATCGGTCCAGGGGGAGGAGTCGCTGGCCCGACGTTATACGGCAATCCATCGGTCCAGGTCCAGGGGAGGAGTCGCTGGCCCGACGTTATACGGCAATCCATCGGTCCAGGTCCAGGGGAGGAGTCGCTGGCCCGACGTTATACGGCAATCCATCGGTCCAGATCCAGGGGAGGAGTCGTTGGCTCGACGTTATACGGCGATCCATCGGTCCAGGTCCATGGGGAGGAGTCGCTGGCTCGACGTTATACGGCGATCCATCGGTCCAGGTCCAGGGGGAGGAGTCGCTGGCTCGACGTTATACGGCCATCCATCGGTCCAGGTCCAGGGGGAGGAGTCGCTGTCCCGACGTTATACGGCCATCCATCAGTCCAGGTCCAGGGGAGGAGTCGTTGGCTCGACGTTATACGGCGATCCATCGGTCCAGGTCCCGGGGGAGGAGTCGCTGGCTCGACGTTATACGGCGATCCATCGGTCTAGGTCCCGGGGGAGGAGTTGCTGGCTCGACGTTATACGGCAATCCATCGGTCCAGGTCCAGGGGGAGGAGTCGCTGGATCGACGTTATACGCCGATCTATCGGTCCAGGTCCAGGGGGAGGAGTCGCTGGCTCGACGTTATACGGCCATCCATCGGTCCAGGTCCAGGGGGAGGAGTCGCTGGATCGACGTTATACGGCGATCTATCGGTCCAGGTCCAGGGGGAGGAGTCGCTGGCCCGACGTTATACGGCCATCTCTCGGTCCAGGTCCAGGGGGGAGGAGTCGCTGGCCCGACGTTATACGGCGATCCATCGGTCCAGGTCCAGGGGGAGGAGTCTCTGGCCCGACGTTATACGGCCATCTATCGGTCCAGGTCCAGGGGGAGGAGTCGCTGGCCCGACGTTATACGGCGATATATCGGTCCAGGTCCAGAGGGAGGAGTCGCTGGCCCGACGTTATACGGCCATCCATCGGTCCAGGGGGAGGAGTCGCTGGCCCGACGTTATACGGCCATCCATCAGTCCAGGTCCAGGGGGAGGAGTCGCTGGCTCGACGTTATACGGCAATCCATCGGTCCAGGTCCAGGGGGAGGAGTCGCTGGCCCGACGTTATACGGCCATCCATCGGTCCAGGTCCAGGGAGAGGAGTCGCTGGCCCGACGTTATACGGCCATCCATCAGTCCAGGTCCAGGGGGAGGAGTCGCTGGCTCGACGTTATACGGCAATCCATCGGTCCAGGTCCAGGGGGAGGAGTCGCTGGCCCGACGTTATACGGCCATCCATCGGTCCAGGGGGAGGAGTCGCTGGCCCGACGTTATACGGCCATCCATCAGTCCAGGTCCAGGGGGAGGAGTCGCTGGCTCGACGTTATACGGCGATCCATCGGTCCAGGTCCAGGGGAGGAGTCGCTGGTTCGACGTTATACGGCGATCCATCGGTCCAGGTCCAGGGGGAGGAGTCGCTGGCTCGACGTTATACGGCGATCCATCGGTCCAGGTCCAGGGGGAGGAGTCGCTGGCTCGACGTTATACGGCGAATCATCGGTCCAGGGGGAAGAGTCACTGGCTTGACGTTATACGGCGATCCATCGGTCAGGGGGAGGAGTCGCTGGATCGACGTTATACGGCGATCCATCGGTCCAGGTCCCGGGGGAGGAGTCGCTGGCTCGACGCTATACGGCGATCCATCGGTCCAGGTCCAGGGGGAGGAGTCGCTGGATCGACGTTATACGGCGATCCATCGGTCCAGGTCCAGGGGGAGGAGTCTCTGGCCCGACGTTATACGGCCATCCATCGGTCTAGGCCCAGGAGGAGGAGTCGCTGGATCGACGTTATACGGCGATCCATCGGTCCAGGTCCAGGGGGAGGAGTCTCTGGCCCGACGTTATACGGCCATCCATCGGTCCAGGTCCAGGGGGAGGAGTCGCTGGCTCGACGTTATGCGGCCATCTATCGGTCCAGGTCCAGGGGAGGAGTCGCTGGCTCGACGTTATACGGCGATCCATCGGTCCAGGTCCAGGGGGAGGAGTCGCTGGCTCGACGTTATACGGCGATCCATCGGTCCAGGGGGAGGAGTTGCTGGCTCGACGTACTCCGAGCCAGACATAAGTGTAATTCAGACTGTGGATCGATACAATGGTCGCGCCGGGCAACATTTCGCTGCAGACGCGGGTGACATCCTTCCAATGCCACGAGTAGTTGGAGTTCCAGTAGCACATGTTTCTGTACTGTTTCCAGTCTGAAGACGGACAGCTGGCGGAAGTGGCGGTGACGACGGCGGCCAGCAGCGTCAGACGCAGAGTCCACGGCATGGTGACTCTGGAGAGGTCAGGACGAGTCACCCAGAGAGCAGAGTTGGTAGACCTGCGTAACAGCTGTGCAGCAATTCAGAGTAGGAAGTAGGAGAAACAAGGTGGTTAATTCGGTGGAGCGCTGCACGCCGTGGATACAAACTTTCAAGAGAGACTGTGCAGTGACTATATATGTTTACCAGCAGGGGCGGATCCAGAAAATCTTCAAGGGGGTCATCAATTGCAGTGGGGCCCCTACCTATGCCCAAATCTGAAAACTCGACGGATTTGGTGCAGAAGGAATTTCTTGACAGAAGGAATTTCGCCGCAGTAGCACAAAAAATGTGATATTTTGGACTTCTTCTCACAAAATTATAACAGCTTGGTTGCAGTTGCTTACCAGTTTCAAATACGTTTAATGGATTTCCACTTTCGAGCCATGAACCACATTATAAAAAAGCCCAAACGGCGGATGCTATGGGTTCGTTCGCGACAAAAAACGATAGTCAACCAACATCGTGACATCGAGGATTTATCAGGACGCTTGTATGTAATATGCGCCACGAATCGTTGCGTTTTTTGCCTCTTAATTTTGCACCATTTCGCATAAAATAGGTCGGTTTTCAGCAATCTGATGGGAGCACCAGGGTATTGGTGCCAGGTGCCACGCCTCCCCTCCTCCTGGATTCAAGAGGGCTCGGTGCCCGGTGCCTCCCCTGTTCCATCGCCTATGTAAGCAGATCCCGACTCCCGAGGGGCCCTGGCCCCTCGAGTCCGATAGGTTGTTGTCTCTGGTATAAAGGCACGTTGGTGCCCCTTCATAGACAAAGGGACGGGAGGCATGGAGGGACATTTTTTGGGGGATAATTTAGCAATTATAATTTAGCATCATTTCGCGAAAGAAAGAAAACATCCAGCGACCAATGCTTGTGATTTCAGGCACCAGGCCATTGTTTTCCCTCCTGGATTCAAGGAGGCACGGTGCCCCGGTGCCTCCCTCGCCCAACAGTGCCCTCTACCGGCACGGTGGTGTCCCTGGTACACCGGCGACGTCGTGGCGCTGGTACGCCGGCGCGGTGGTGCCCCTCGTACGCCGGCGCGGTGGTGCCCCTCGTACGCCGGCGCGGTGGTGCCCCTTCACGGCCCAAGTGGGGAGGATGGGGTCATGACCCCGTGACCCCCTCCCCTGGATCCACCACTCGATACCAGTGTTCCGTATTCGTGAAATTCTCATTGGATTCAGAATACATGTTAAAGCTGTCCCTTGCAAAATAACCATTTGCCACCTTTTCAAGGAATCAAATATCAACCTTGCAAATACTATATTTCTCAATACATTCACAAGGTCGAAACAGTAATGAGTAATACTCTTACACCAAAAACCGCAGGTTTATATACTGAAATCATGCATTTGACACAGGATTCTGCGACACTACATTTCACTTATAGTAACCCGAACCGCGGATTTGCAGCATGCTCTTACATAGACCCAAATGCAACGACGACATGCGTTTAATTCAAACCACCAAGCACGCCATTGCGATTCCGTCTTACACCTGGAGATATCCAAACCGACTAACGATATCATCGAATGTAAAACGCGCTGTTCAGACTATTTTTCGCTTCTACACAGTCTCATAGCAAGTCCAAACAGTGTGTCCCGAGTCCCGACGCTGGCAAAGGTTCCGTTACTTTAGGCAAAACCGTAAACAAATTCACGCTAGTATAAACATGTTGGCAAATGTTGCAACGAATCTACAGACAATCACCATATCCATCAAATTGCAACGACTTAACACCGTTGACAGACCCTAATAACGATATATTGCATGGTTGTTCAGATATTTACGAATTCTGTGTGATTTGTATCCAATTTTTGTTAAGATGTCGCGCTTTCTGTAAACATTCAACATGTCACAGACAATACCAATAGCCCATCAAAGTGTTCGTGTCAATAGCCTCATTATCCGCAATGTCACCACAACTACTCATGCCATCCTCAGAACCCAATGCTAACACCCATGAACGGACCAGCTTCGCAGGCGAACTCAATCTTCCCCGTTCAGGTCTGCTGTTCCAGCAGCAACATATAGGCACCGGCACAAACTTGGCTCAGCATTGCAAGGCGAGTAAATACTACAATACCGAATAACCATTGTATCCGCACTCTATGACGCACACCACATCACGCCACGTCACGTCACGTCACGTCATTTCACGCCACGTCACGTTACGCACGCTACACCACGTCATTTCACGCCACGCCTCGAACGCATCACTCCTAAACCATTCAACGCATGCGCACATGACAAGCCAACGTCGCTATAGCTCTTCTGAAACGTACTGAATGGAAACCATCGCAGGGTTTCTGGGCACCTCTACATCACTACGTTCCCTCCGCATGTTGGTGCCTTCCTTCACGCACTTTCCGCTCTGAAAGGCGACTTTCCGCTCTGAAAGGCGACGATGTTTGCGAAACTCCGCACAGAGCATCCATCATCGTTTGACAAGGCTGTCAGCCAGTCATAGCCAGAACCAAGCACAAGGTTATACATTTCACGTTTTGGTACTCTGAAGCGCCAGTACGTCCAGCAAAATGTCCTCCAACACGTTGACGTTTATGTACTTCAGATACACTCACAAGCGCCCACTGAGCACTGCCAGGGGTGTACCGTCTAGATTCTATGTCCATCACTACCTGTACCTCACTGCCCAAGTCAATTTGTCCAACACTACGAGTTCCGTACAATACACAATCGCGATTGTCCAGCACTAGTTGTGTTGTCCAGCACTATGCTAAGTCCTTTGACCGAACTCGCTCACTACGCACCACTGAAGGACTCCGCGGAAGACTTGGTTCAGCTCTTCTGTGCAATCCTGGACACAGTCAGTCGTCCACCAACAGCTGCTGTCTGCCCAGCCAGGCTCATTGTCTCTGATTCCTGGTGGCTCAAACAGCCTGCATTGACATGTATCCACATTGAGGCGAACAATTTGGACGACTTCATGTCGCCAGCAGTAGCAGCAACAGCAGAGGACCACGGAGCAATACACAGCGCATCACTTATCAACCTGGGACAATTTTGGCGCATAAGGCACTTTCAGATTCCAGAACATCCGCGAACACCAAGACTTCCGCTCCCCTCCACTCCTTCCACCTTGTACAAGACGGACGCTTCCAAAGTTGGTCCTGCCCTCCAAGGATGAATCCATCGTCCTAGGTACGCCGGAAAGGCCTTGATCGTCCTGGGGCACATCTCCCGGGGTATCTAAGACCGGCCCTAGGACCTAGAACGTCCTAGGGCAGTTCTTCTGGATTTTCCAAGCGCAGCCCCAGCGACCTAGAGCGTACAAGAGCGGCCCTAGCAACCTAGCATAACGTCCTAGAACGCCCCTAAACTCCTGGATGTTCCCGAATAGTGTTCGGACGTTGGACTGGCGTCGTGTAGCGTTCTAGGGCGGACAGCGGCAGGCGCAGCAGGATGGGAACAGGAACCAATCGATGAAGATTCCTTTGCAGTCGTTACCGGGATCGTATGACAGCAGTCGATGGTAGGTGTATTTCTGCTCGCACAGACAGTTGCCGGTGCAAAGGTTGGTCGTGGTGCCTCTGCGGGGAAGAGAGCGTAGTGTTAGATGGACAGTAGTCGATGGCAGGTGTATTTCTGCTCACACAGACAGTTGCCGGTGCAAAGGTTGGTCGTGGTGCCTCTGCGGGGAAGAGAGCGTAGTGTTAGATCGAAACACACTTAAGAGTTAGGTCTTTATATTTAATGTCCAATCAGCAATTTACTTGGGGAAAAGTAGGGGAAGTTGGAAGTTGGAAAAACTGGGAAAAAACGAAGTTTCACATCCCCAAGTGGTTTGGAGAGCGATGGAGAGCGATAGGGGCAACTCGGTATTACTATGTGATTTTTTTTCTACAAAGAGCCCAGAAAAACTCGTGATTCCCCTCTTGGGTTCTCTGTAGGGACCGGTCCAAGTTTCCCGAGAATGTCCAGAGAGAAGTGTCTTCACTCTCCATCTTGGAGCCAATCCCAGGATTTCCCCAACTTTATCTTGGGGAAATGTCGGTATTCCCGATTAGGATTGTAGCGTCAATTGCTGGCTGTGATGATGAGGTCCTTAAGTCCACTTATATCCACTCAGCAACTTAGGCCTTACTTCTTATTAGTACAGTCTGTGTATGACTTTCGATCCTGCAAATGGTGCAGCATGCGTTGATCGAATTCGGCAAGTAGTGAACATCGAAACCTAGAGAGCCCTCCCAGTTAAAGGAAATAGTTCACCTTCAGCATTATATTTAAACTGAGATAACAGTTTTGTAGCCCGTGTTGGGAAACCCCTATCTGCAAGTTTTCTTGACTGAAAAGACTTTTCAGCCGAATATATTTGATTTTTTTTTGGGCGAAGAAATGCGGCGCTGGCGAAAGAATGTTGTACTGGTTCTAGCCCGGGCAGAGGCTATACCATCAGCCAATCAGCTTGCAGCTGGTGCTAGCAAGCGAACGCCGGCCGCCGGTTGGCACTTCTCCAATGCGAGTCTATCCTTACGCGACTACTTTCGAATCTGATTGGCTGAACCATTTTTTACATTCGCGTGACGTCAGGACTCTGACTCAGAGCGTATGCATATAGTTTTGATAAACAATACAAATTTACTACCTTATGTCCTGAATCGGCGCGATATAAGGCCATTCTTGACAATATACAAATAAATTGTATTACAAAATATAATAAAATCGTGTTTGGTAAAAAAATTCCAAGGTGAACTATTTCCTTTAAACGAGCCGTGTTGCTGGTCTTTTGCTGTTTTTTCTTCTTCTTCTACTATGCCGCCACCCAAGAGCAGGTGACCAGGAGTGCCCCCTCCCTCTATCCCAACGACCCACAGCACTTTACGTTAAAGGAAATAGTTCACCTTGGAAATTTGTTACCAAACACGATTTGATTATATTTTTAATACAATCTTTTTATATTGTCAAAAATGGCCTTATATTGCGCCACTTCAGGACAAAAGGCCGTACATTTGTATTGTTTATCAAAACTATATGCATACTCTCTGAGTCAGAGTCCTGACGTCACGCGAATGTAAAAAAAATGGTTCAGCCAATCAGATTCGAAAGTAGTCGCGTAAGGATAGACTCGCATTAGAGATGTGCCAACCGGCGCCCGGCGGTTCGCTTGCTAGCACTAGCTGCAAGCTGATTGGCTGATGGTATAGCCTCTGCCCGGGCTAGAACCAGTACACCATTCTTTCGCCAACACCGCATTCTTTCGCCAAAAAAATAAATAAATTCGGCTGGAGTTTTTCAGCCAAGAAAACTTGCAGATAGGGGTTTCCCAACACGGGCTACAAAACTGCTATCTCAGTTTAAAACTAATGTTGAAGGTGAACTATTTCCTTTAACACCAGAAAACATAATATAGCAAGGCGCGGCACTCCCAGCTAAGAAATGGAAAGTAAAGTAAATAAGCTTAAGAAGGAGAATCATCCATTATTAGATAGTATAGAGTAAAAATAAGAGAAGGCCAAAGTAGTAATCACTGAATCCAGTAATTGACTGCCCCTACTTTCCTGGGAACCACATTCATGCAAACTTGCATTCAAGATGTTACTACCACAAAAACTTCAAACACTTCCACACTTCATTCAGGATGTTAGTAAAGGGAAAGGGATCCATCATATTGGAAACATCTTAGCCTGGTCACACATCGGTATGAGTTCAAGTGCTGGGGATCCAAACAGGCCACCCAACTAAGCAGAGTTTGTTGTTGGGCGGCCTAATGGAACCAGCTCCAGTAGAGTGGGTGACATTCATATTGACAGATACATAAGCATCCACTCTCAGCCTCCACATGCATGCATATATCTTATATTGTATAATGCTATGTTGTATAAACAAATCATACACACATCCACTCTCACACAAGTGCATGTATGCATGACCACGTGCATACAATGAACAAATTGTATACCCTGTTGCATAGTTGCAGTCAGGAAGCAATGCAATAACATAATGTATGCATGCATATTGCACGCACATATACACACATGCATACACATACATATACATACACACATATATGCAAATATACTTACATTTACATACACACATACACATACATACATATACACATACACATACAAACATATACATATACAAACATATACATATACATACATATACACATATATTCATATTATTATGAACTCATACATTATGTTGAATATATGTTGTATAATCAAAATTTACTACACCTATGATATGTAGTGCAATGCAAAGTACAATGTACTGTATTATTACAGTGTTGCGAAGTTGCAGGAGTTTTATTCTTAGTATTGACTAAGAAAGTAATTATTAGATAATTGTTTAATAATAGACTTCGAATCAGGAATCATTCATCATTCGTATTAATGGAACCATTGGTCCCATTACTTTGTTCCATAGCCTCGGTCCAGCCCATGACACAGTGTGAGTTTTGTATACCTTACAAGTGAATATTTCCTCAAAATGGTGAATGGTTCGGCTAGTCCTACTAGGATGAGCTATAGCAAAAATCTGGTCTATTACATGAGGCAAATCAAATTTGAGTTTCCTGTGCATCAATAATAACATTTGTTGGTTTCCAATGTCTTTCACACGAAGAAGCTTTAGTTTTTCGAAAATTGAAGCAGAATGTGCAAATTGAAGCAGATTGCCCATCTACTATTCTAACAACACGTTTCTGTAATTTCTCTATTTTATCTATGTGAAGAGAGTATGTGTTGCTATACAGAAAACAGCAATAATTTACGTGAGACAAAAAGAGGGAGTTGTAAAGCAACAACAGATGATCGGAATTTATAAAATATTTTACTCTGCTGATTATGCCTGCATTTCTATACAGAACTGCGTAAAGCTTAGCAATGTGTGTATTCCATTTCACATCATCATCAATAAATACGCCAAGGTATTTAACAGTTTTAAACGCTTAATGTCAGCACCATCCGATTGAAGTGATACTGCAACTTGTATCTTTTTGTTAGTGTAAATCTGATAATATGTCTTATCAGTATTTAGAGTAAGCTGGTTTGCTTGAAGCCATTCTGCTATTTTTGGCATAAGAATGTCCAAATTATTTTGTAATTCATGTTCGTGTCTACCTTCAACAACGATAGTATTGTCATCAGCATATAAATACGAGGTCATTTCATCACATATATGCGGAAAATAATGTATATATAATATAAATATAAGCGGTCCTAAGATTGATCCCTGAGGGACTCCGATTCTATTTGGAAGGACATTTGATCTAGATTGATCTATTTGGACACATTGTGTGCGGTCAGTTAGATATGATTTTATCATATTGTATGCATCATGTGTTATTCCATAGCTCTGTATTTTATTTAGTAGAATAGCTATGTTTACCGTATCAAACGCTTTACGTAGGTCTAGATATATTCCACATACAATACTACTTGATTCAAGTGCACTAGTTATTTTCTCTTGGAGAAGGAGTATAGGCATATAAGTGGTCATGCCTTTTCTAAACCAAAACTGGTTTTCGCTAAGGATATTATTTAAAGCCAAATGGTCATTCAAACGGGTGTAAATTAGTTTTTCTAGAAGCTTAGAAATGACAGGAAGCAGGCAAATTGGTCCGTAATTATTGAATTGTTGCATATCACCTGCTTTATAAATCGGCTTCACAACAGCCTTCTTTAACAAATTTGGAAATGTGTTCTGTTTTTTTTTTTTTTTTAAAGATTCTTAAAATTAACAACCTCACCTATAATTGCCATGAACGTCGCTTTAAATATTCGTGTATTTATTGCATCATGACCACCACCTACTATCCGCATATCGTTCTTCTTCATCTGTATCTGTGAAGGTATCAGGGTGTTTCCTACAAAGTTTTGAATGCAATTTAGCGGGTTACTGTTTGTATGACCTGTGCTATTTTTAAATATTTACAGATACTTGTAAAGAGGGCGTTAAAACGTTCAGCGATTTCTTCAGCACCTCTAACTAAACCATTATTCGTTTTGAATGCGTCTGCCATTTTTTCACTTTGAGGCGAGCCTTTAGAAAGTTCATTAAGAATTGTCCATGTTTTTTTGGGGGTTGGCATTTTTAAGTTCATTGTGTATATACAATCTTTGGGATTCTCTAATAATTCTGACAAGAACATTACGGTACCGGCGATATTGTAGAATGTTGACACGCATCGCGCAGTTATTTTTCCAAATAAATAATTCATTTTTCCTATTAATTGATGCAAGTATCCCAGGGGTAATCCAAGGTTTAATTGGCGTGTTTTTTTGGAAGGTTCATAGGTATAGGATATCTGGTATAGGATAGCTGGTCAGTAGGATATCTATTAATTCCTGAAGAGTATGTCTGGGTTATTCTCTCCATCCTCTGTGACAGTCACGTTTGCTGCTTGTTATTGTTGTTGCTGGTCGGCTACACTAGTCCCAGCGCTAGTTCTGCGTGTGAACTATTCCTGTGTTGTGATTATTTACTAGTATGCTTGTTTATTATCTTTACTAGGTGCTGAATAACTTACGCCTAACGAATGACTACTGGGAAGTGTTCGGTGTTGACATTAAACTGGTGACGTCACTTGCTTGCAGATCTCCTGACGAATGTCCTCTCGGAAGTGTTTGGTGTTGGCAGGGACGCAGAAACGTCATGAAAAGTGGGGCCAGTGCACTTTGATCTCGTCTTGAGAGCAACAAAACTCCCATCTCTTGGCAGATTTGATCTCTTCCTGTATTGGCAAACCTTTTGCTATTTCAAATTTGCCTTATTAGGCAAGATAAAAGATTGAATACAAAATGTGTACCAAAAAGTGTGTGTGTGTGTGGGGGGGGGGGGGTCAATGGGTCATGTCCCCCAGCCCTCCCCTGGTTTCGCCTGTGTTGGTATGTGTTTGTGTTGGTATTGTGGCAGTAACATCACTTACTTGCAGATCTCCTGATGGATGGCTTGCGGAAAATGTTTGGTGTTGACGATGGCGCGTATTTCGCCTGCAGAGTTGGCCGCCCAGTACGGTGTTACGATCTCCACCTTTGACTCGCAGCTGTCCACGCTGCGGGCAGATCGAGTCAGCTGGTCAGTAGGATACATCGAGTCAGCTGGTCAGTAGGATAGCTCCAGTCAGCTGGTCAGTAGGATAGCCCGAGTCAGCTGTTCAGTAGGGTAGATCGAGTCAGCTGGTCAGTAGGATAGCTCCAGTCAGCTGGTCAGTAGGATAGCTCCAGTCAGCTGGTCAGTAGGATAGCTCCAGTCAGCTGGTCAGTAGGATAGCTCCAGTCAGCTGGTCAGTAGGATAGCTCCAGTCAGCTGGTCAGTAGGATAGCTCGAGTCAGCTGGTCAGTAGGATAGCTCGAGTCAGCTGGTCAGTAGGATACGGTGAGTCAGCTGGTCAGTAGGATAGCTCCAGTCAGCTGGTCAGTAGGATAGCTCGAGTCAGCTGGTCAGTAGGATAGCTCGAGTCAGCTGGTCAGTAGGATACGGTGAGTCAGCTGGTCAGTAGGATAGCTCCAGTCAGCTGGTCAGTAGGATAGCTCGAGTCAGCTGGTCAGTAGGATACAGTGAGTCAGCTGGTCAGTAGGATAGCTCCAGTCAGCTGGTCAGTAGGATAGCTCGAGTCAGCTGGTCAGTAGGATAGCTCGAGTCAGCTGTTCAGTAGGATACGGTGAGTCAGCTGGTCAGTAGGATAGCTCCAGTCAGCTGGTCAGTAGGATAGCTCGAGTCAGCTGGTCAGTAGGATAGCTCGAGTCAGCTGGTCAGTAGGATACGGTGAGTCAGCTGGTCAGTAGGATAGCTCCAGTCAGCTGGTCAGTAGGATAGCTCGAGTCAGCTGGTCAGTAGGATAGCTCGAGTCAGCTGGTCAGTAGGATACGGTGAGTTAGCTGGTCAGTAGGATAGCTCGAGTCAGCTGGTCAGTAGGATACGGTGAGTCAGCTGGTCAGTAGGATAGCTCGAGTCAGCTGGTCAGTAGGATAGCTCGAGTCAGCTGGTCAGTAGGATACGGTGAGTCAGCTGGTCAGTAGGATAGCTCCAGTCAGCTGGTCAGTAGGATAGCTCGAGTCAGCTGGTCAGTAGGATAGCTCGAGTCAGCTGGTCAGTAGGATACGGTGAGTCAGCTGGTCAGTAGGATAGCTCGAGTCAGCTGGTCAGTAGGATAGCTCGAGTCAGCTGGTCAGTAGGATACGGTGAGGCAGCTGGTCAGTAGGATAGCTCCAGTCAGCTGGTCAGTAGGATAGCTCGAGTCAGCTGGTCAGTAGGATAGCTCGAGTCAGCTGGTCAGTAGGATACGGTGAGTCAGCTGGTCAGTAGGATAGATCGAGTCAGCTGGTCAGTAGGATAGCTCGAGTCAGCTGGTCAGTAGGATACGGTGAGTCCGCTGGTCAGTAGGATAGCTCCAGTCAGCTGGTCAGTAGGATAGCTCGAGTCAGCTGGTCAGTAGGATAGCTCGAGTCAGCTGGTCAGTAGGATACGGTGAGTCAGCTGGTCAGTAGGATAGCTCGAGTCAGCTGGTCAGTAGGGCAGATCGAGTCAGCTGGTCAGTAGGGCAGATCGAGTCAGCTGGTCAGTAGGATACGTCGAGTCAGCTGGTCAGTAGGATAGCTCGAGTCAGCTGGTCAGTAGGATAGCTCGAGTCAGCTGGTCAGTAGGATAGCTCGAGTCAGCTGGTCAGTAGGATAGCTCGAGTCAGCTGGTCAGTAGGATAGCTCGAGTCAGCTGGTCAGTAGGATAGCTCGAGTCAGCTGGTCAGTAGGATAGCTCGAGTCAGCTGGTCAGTAGGATAACTCAAGTCAGCTGGTCAGTAGGATACGGTGAGTCCGCTGAGCAGTAGGGCAGATTGAGTCCGCTGAGCAGTAGGATACTGACCGCTGGCTGTTCCAGATCCAGTCATTCATCAAAATGTGCGCCTCGGTGTAGTAAAATTACTACGCAGTGCTAAGCGAGCGCATTTTTATAGGAAATGCATCGGTGAATTTTGGTGGCAGAATGTGGTTAAATGTGGGATGCACTACAAATCTGGGATGCCTACCTATACACCAGAATGGTAATACTGACATTTTTCGTCAGCCGGGCCACGAGGGGTGCGATAGTTTCCTGTGTATACATGCTATATGCAATACTTTGCCACCACGTCGTGCCATTGCTGATATAACGCATACTTAATTCCCCTCCAAGTGTCGAGGGGAATCTGTATATACATTAAACGACCGAATAGCAGCTGTGCCACGAGTTGTCAAATGAGCTCGAGGAATCTTGTGTGCAGAATGGAAACCCAGTCGGATCGTGCTGTTTAAAGCCATGGTGCGAGAGCATACGAGCCGCCGGTATAACGATTAGTCGGTGCATGCCTGTGAACTGTGAGCGCTGTGCCGAGTGTTTGGTGGCGCCGGGTCAGCTGCTTATCAGCTGCCAAGTGACGCACGAGCGAACCGAAGTGAGGCTGAGCATTGCACGTGTTCGCCGTTGGACTGATTCCGCGGTGCGCTGAGCGGATGCGCGCGATAGGGTGCGTTTCAAGTATATCGTCCTAGGTAGGTAGTTTGCGCAATGTTAGAGCAGTGCAGTGCATGACAAAGTGTCGTTCGAAAGGTCCGAAGTTCTAATAAATATGCTTATCCAAAACAAAGAAGAAAAAAGGATACATCGAGTCAGCTGGTCAGTAGGTTGCGTCGAGTCAGCTGGTCAGTAGGATAGCTCGAGTCAGCTGGTCAGTAGGGCAGATCGAGTTAGCTGGTCAGTAGGATACGTCGAGTCAGCTGGTCAGTAGGATAGCTCCAGTCAGCTGGTCAGTAGGATAGCTCCAGTCAGCTGGTCAGTAGGGCAGATCGAGTCAGCTGGTCAGTAGGATACATCGAGTCAGCTGGTCAGTAGGATAGCTCGAGTCAGCTGGTCAGTAGGATAGCTCGAGTCAGCTGGTCAGTAGGATAGCTCGAGTCAGCTGGTCAGTAGGATAGCTCGAGTCAGCTGGTCAGTAGGGAAGATCGAGTCAGCTGGTCAGTAGGGCAGATCGAGTCAGCTGGTCAGTAGGATACATCGAGTCAGCTGTTCAGTAGGGCAGATGGAGTCAGCTGGTCAGTAGGATGCATCGAGTCAGCTGGTCAGTAGGATACGGTGAGTCAGCTGGTCAGTAGGATAGAGTGAGTCCGCTGGTCAGTAGGATACATCGAGTCAGCTGTTCAGTAGGGCAGATGGAGTCAGCTGGTCAGTAGGATGCATCGAGTCAGCTGTTCAGTAGGATACATCGAGTCAGCTGGTCAGTAGGGCAGATCGAGTCAGCTGGTCAGTAGGATAGCCCGAGTCAGCTGGTCAGTAGGGCAGATGGAGTCAGCTGGTCAGTAGGATGCATCGAGTCAGCTGTTCAGTAGGATACATCGAGTCAGCTGGTCAGTAGGGCAGATCGAGTCAGCTGGTCAGTAGGATAGCCCGAGTCAGCTGGTCAGTAGGGCAGATGGAGTCAGCTGGTCAGTAGGATACATCGAGTCACCTGGTCAGTAGGGCAGATGGAGTCAGCTGGTCAGTAGGATAGCTCGAGTCAGCTGGTCAGTAGGATAGCTCCAGTCAGCTGGTCAGTAGGATACATCGAGTCAGCTGGTCAGTAGGATAGCTCCAGTCAGCTGGTCAGTAGCATAGCTCGAGTCAGCTGGTCAGTAGGATAGCTCGAGTCAGCTGGTCAGTAGGATAGCTCCAGTCAGCTGGTCAGTAGGGCAGATGGAGTCAGCTGGTCAGTAGGATACATCGAGTCAGCTGGTCAGTAGGGCAGATGGAGTCAGCTGGTCAGTAGGATAGATCGAGTCAGCTGGTCAGTAGGGCAGATGGAGTCAGCTGGTCAGTAGGATAGCCCGAGTCAGCTGGTCAGTAGGGCAGATGGAGTCAGCTGGTCAGTAGGATACATCGAGTCAGCTGGTCAGTAGGATACGGTGAGTCAGCTGTTCAGTAGGGCAGATGGAGTCAGCTGGTCAGTAGGATACATCGAGTCAGCTGGTCAGTAGGGCAGATCGAGTCAGCTGGTCAGTAGGGCAGATCGAGTCAGCTGGTCAGTAGGATACATCGAGTCAGCTGGTCAGTAGGGCAGATGGAGTCAGCTGGTCAGTAGGATAGCTCCAGTCAGCTGGTCAGTAGGATACATGGAGTCAGCTGGTCAGTAGGATACATCGAGTCAGCTGGTCAGTAGGGCAGATGGAGTCAGCTGGTCAGTAGGATAGCTCCAGTCAGCTGGTCAGTAGGATACATCGAGTCAGCTGGTCAGTAGGATACGGTGAGTCAGCTGGTCAGTAGGATACGGTGAGTCAGCTGGTCAGTAGGATAGCTCCAGTCAGCTGTTCAGTAGGGCAGATGGAGTCAGCTGGTCAGTAGGATACATCGAGTCAGCTGGTCAGTAGGATAGCTCCAGTCAGCTGTTCAGTAGGGCAGATGGAGTCAGCTGGTCAGTAGGATGCATCGAGTCAGCTGGTCAGTAGGATAGAACCAGACGCCAGGTAGCTGGGTATCAGGAAGATTGAGATGCGAATTACCGGTCACCATGATACTCTACTCACTTATTACGAGCGAGCGCGAAGCGCTCGCTCGTCCTTCCGTGGTATATGGTAAAAATCTGAATATGAGCGGCCCGGCCCGATCAGGCCCGTGGCAACGCTTTTGAGAAGCTTATATCTCTGCAACCACTCGTCCGATTGACAAGCCAGTTTCTTTGCCGAGTAGCCCCATCCAACCAAACCTGTTTGAGAACGGTGCCGACTCATGTGGATGCCTACCATTGCGCGTGGCGCGTGCCGCGTGAGGGGTGTTGAAAAGTGTTTTCTCGCAAAAACTCCGCAACGGCTGGGTCGATTGTGTTCAAATTTGGTGTGTGGTTAGGGACCTCTCAGCCGCTACTTTCCCACAAGTCAGGGGCATCTGCACGTGCGCACGTGCACACCCCTATTCTATATTTCAGGAACGGCTGGGCCGATTGTGTACACATTTGGTGTATGGTTAGGGACCTC
Source organism: Chirona hameri (assembly GCA_036785665.1). Classification (NCBI taxonomy): domain Eukaryota; kingdom Metazoa; phylum Arthropoda; class Thecostraca; order Balanomorpha; family Balanidae; genus Chirona; species Chirona hameri. Next base: position 58,223 of record JAXIVJ010003633.1, on the reverse strand, counting down.
CAGCCGCCAATTTCCCACAGGTCAGGGGTGGGGTGCCTCTGCACATGCGCACTTTTTTTTTGTATCTCAGAAACTACTTGCCCTATCGAGTTGAAATTCACCATACATTTCCTTCCCGCTCGCTCGTTCATCGCCGACTACGGCGCCTTACTGGTATGTTGTTTTCGTCGTTCATTGTATTTCATATTTGTCGTCAACAAGCTTATACTGCGAATTGTGATCTCCCGGCTCGGCATATTATACCCGTTCCACCCTAGAGATCTGAAGGATATATAATACGACTACTGGGATAATATTGCACCTGGCTTCCTCAGATGGACACGACGCTTACATAACTTACTTCGTCGGCATAGTGTGTGGAGATGAAAATGCGCCTATTATATTTAACTCTCGGACACCGTTGACGAAGTTTGTTAGACGAAAAAACGACTAGCCGTGCATGTTTCCATTCATGCATTGCATGCCACCATTCGCAGTGGTGGGAATGAGCGACTCTTAATGTTAGAATTAGACAGCTGCCACAGTGTTGGGAATGAGCGACTCTTAATGTTAGAATTAGACAGCTGCCACAGTGTTGCGAATGAGCGACTCTTAATGTTGGAATTAGACAGCTGCCACAGTGTTGGGAATGAGCGACTCTTAATGTTAGAATTAGACAGCTGCCACAGTGTTGCGAATGAGCGACTCTTAATGTTGGAATTAGACAGCTGTCACAGTGTTGGGAATGAGCGACTCTTAATGTTGGCATTAGACAGCTGTCACAGTGTTGCGAATGAGCGACTCTTAATGTTGGCATTAGACAGCTGTCACAGTGTTGGGAATGAGCGACTCTTAATGTTGGAATTAGACAGCTGTCACAGTGTTGGGAATGGGCGACTCTTAATGTTGGCATTAGACAGCTGTCACAGTGTTGGGAATGAGCGACTCTTAATGTTGGCATTAGACAGCTGTCACAGTGTTGGGAATGAGCGACTCTTAATGTTGGCATTAGACAGCTGTCACAGTGTTGGGAATGAGCGACTCTTAATGTTGGCATTAGACAGCTGTCACAGTGTTGGGAATGAGCGACTCTTAATGTTGGAATTAGACAGCTGTCACAGTGTTGGGAATGAGCGATTCTTAATGTTGGAATTAGACAGCTGTCACAGTGTTGCGAATGAGCGACTCTTAATGTTGGAATTAGACAGCTGTCACAGTGTTGGGAATGAGCGACTCTTAATGTTGGAATTAGACAGCTGTCACAGTGTTGGGAATGAGCGACTCTTAATGTTGGCATTAGACAGCTGTCACAGTGTTGCGAATGAGCGACTCTTAATGTTGGCATTAGACAGCTGTCACAGTGTTGCGAATGAGCGACTCTTAATGTTGGAATTAGACAGCTGTCACAGTGTTGGGAATGAGCGACTCTTAATGCTGGCATTAGACAGCTGTCACAGTGTTGGGAATGAGCGACTCTTAATGTTGGAATTAGACAGCTGCCACAGTGTTGGGAATGAGCGACTCTTAATGTTGGAATTAGACAGCTGTCACAGTGTTGGGAATGAGCGACTCTTAATGTTGGAATTAGACAGCTGTCACAGTGTTGGGAAAGAGCGACTCTTAAGGCTGGAATTAAACAGCTGTCACAGTGTTGGGAATGAGCGACTCTTAATGTTGGAATTAGACAGCTGTCACAGTGTTGGGAATGAGCGACTCTTAATGTTGGAATTAGACAGCTGTCACAGTGTTGGGAATGAGCGATGCTTAGTGTCGGCAGTGGGCAACTTACAGATGCTTGCTGCCTTTGTCGATGACCGGAGGTGAAGGAAAGCTTGTTGCCTGTCTCCTGTCACGATGGGCCTCAGATGGCGCCACGGTGCTGGTGGAGTTCTCGGCCGACCGTTTGGAGCGTCCGAATTGCTGCAATGAGCCAATATGACGTCACAAACACACCAGTGGAGCCGGGAAGCAGTGGTACATCTGCGTGTTCGCACACAGAAGAGCGATGCGGACACCAACTCAGCGTTTTTTTTTGTTCTCAAGTCGATATTGTTACTTGTAAATGATCAAAAAATTATTAAAAAGTAAACTGGTTATTTTAAGATGCTTTTATTTTATCATTCGTGCAGAATTAATCAAATTAAATAACCATACGCAAGATAATATGCTGACGGCTGTTAGAGATAATATTTAACCCGCCACAATCACTTAGGTAATACGGCGAGCATTTAGTTCGATTTCTAATTAACCATATGAAACAAGCAATTAATTCATTACTCTTGGACAAGCCAAAAACATACAAGGCGCATTAATAATAATAATAAACCAAAACAAGCAAAGGCACATAAGGCGTGTCCACATGATACTATATGCAGCGTGGCGGCGTTCTTCATTCCAACACACTATATGCAGAGCTCTTCATCCGTCGACTTACAAAGCGAAGCTCTTCCAATGGCTGTGGCCACACGTCACTATAGCACAAGGCCACACTGGCGCCTTTGTGCACTATAGCACAAGGCCACGCTGGCGCCTTTGTGCACTGTGTGCACTATGTGCACTATGTGCAGTCTCAGCGTCTTCGGCGGGGCGAAGCGAGGGTCGCTGCGGACCGTATGTCACGGTAGAGCCACCTGGCGGCCGCCGGGGTTGTAGGTGGCGGCACTATCGCAGAGGGCAGCACAGAGCGCCTACTCCGACCCCAGGTCCCACGATCCCGCGCGGATAGGGACGGCCCACGGGGATTCCCGAGGGTTTCCACCCCCTCTGCCAGGGTAGTTCTTTCCCATCTCCGTCGACGATCAATTAGGTATACACATATGGTTATATTCACAATACGCCGTGGTGCACATACATAGCTATATACAGGGGAGCAATTAAGGCCAGTATAGTCATGTTGGTGCTCTGCAAACTCCGGATATTTTGTTATCCCGATACGTTTGTATTGTGTGATATATCGTATAATCAATGTTAACCCACTCTGTTAGATGAAGTGTGCTGAGGTAAAATTTGCATGTGCTCATTTATAAGCCTCTCTCTTCTGTTGGTAATGCCCAAGCAGTCATGTTGTGCTTCAATCAAGAAGACGTAAGAGGACAACTTGAGAGGACGTCAGATGGCGACGTCTTATCGATGGCAGAAACCGTGTTTTTCGATCACGCCATTGCTGAATTTAGCACTGTCGATAATTATTCCAGAAATAATACAATATTATTGATAATGCAATCTTTGGGACCATGTGTTGCTTGTTAGCGAGGAGATCATGGCACAAATAAAGAAGTTAGTGAATTTTGTTTAAGCGCACGGTTAAAACATAAATTCCGGCGTGCAAGCACCCGAACACCGGAAACCAACATGATCATAACGTCTCCGTCGATTAAGACAAAATCAAATGAAGAACAGGAAATCATTGGCTGGAATGGAATTGGAACTTGCAAATATTATAATTTACTTTTCGATTTATCGCCTTCAAATAAATATGACGTTGCAAACTATAAAATGCTCACAATGATGTAAGGTAAATATACATATTTATTTCGTTGGCCAATTTAATAAGATATTTTCACAGAAAAGGAATGGTGACGCAAAATAGTAAAGTATATTGCTGTATAAATGTCAATCGCTTAGGTCCAACAAAACAATTATATTTTCTTAAAAATAACGTTAAGGACGTCAACTTTTAGCGATAATTCCGGTTATTAACTAATCCACTTTGTACGTGAGGCCGCGCAAACTACGCATCTGATTCCAAACCTAATCGTATTTGTCTTCATTTGACCGATATGTGATTTCCGATGTTTGGGCACAGTGTGAAGGCGCAACGGTTTGGCTTCCCGGCCCCGCTGCTTGTGACTCCCCTGACTCCCCTGACTCCCCTCACCTGTTCGGGTGGGTGCTCAGAGGCGAGAGGGGCGGCCGTGACTGGCAACTTATGTTTCGTTGGCCGATTCACAGATGGCGCCATCACCGAACAGCCCTTCACCTTTAGAGCCACATAAGCTCCGCCGGCTCTGGTTGGTGGAGCCGGCTGCGTGGCCGCCTCTGGGGCGACGCTGATTGGCTGAGGGGACTTGGCGTCGGCCGGTGGCGGTACCTGATTGGCTGGTGGTCTCGGCTCGGCTGGGAAGCTGTGACGCAGGTGGCGCGGTCTGGCCCTGGCAGAGCGCGCGGACCAAACAGCAGGTCCAGTATCAGACAGGGCATCTGTCAAGCGACGCGAGACCTCTCGAGGTACTCCTCTGGGACGGGATTTGCGTCTTTCGTCTGCGAAGCCACGCCTTCCCCCGGAACCTCGCCCGTCTTCCAGGAAGTCGCGCCTTCTATCGAAGGATCGTCTTCCGCCGAATCTTTGTCTTTCCTCAGAGATAGTGGATTCCATGTACCCAGCTGCCTCCAGTCCGATTTCGCCAAAACTCGGCCCCGTCTCATCGAAGAACGGCTGTAGCTCTGATTCTGTACTGGTTTGCACGGTGTTGGTGGCGTTACCCGTGATGTTGAGAGGTCCCCTGAAATCTGTACTATTGGATGATGTCGGAGACGTCGAATGCGTGCTGTTGCTTGCGCTGGCTACTGCACCAGCAGCTGGTGTGGCGTCCTTGACGTCGACGCTCACAAAGTTCTCCTCTGCCTCTTCCCTTTCCGGTCCCAATTCCCCACTTTCCCCGATCTCCCAGAACTCCCCGATCTCTGCGACATCCTGCCGGCCCTTCTCTGATCCCTGAGTGGTGGTTTCCTCTCCCAGGGGCGGGTTCTCTGTGCTTACCCCAACGGGAGGTGTCTCAACCACCGTCTCAACACCTGTACCCCGTGCGGACTTCCTCGCACTCCCCGAACTTCCCCCTCTTCGTCCCCCTCCATCTCTCCCTGTGCCCCTTCCTCCCCTTCTCCCTGCACTTCTCCCTCCACTACTTCCTCCGCCTCTCCCTCCATCCCTCCCTCCACTTCTCCCACCACCCCTCCCTCTATCGCTCCCTTCTCCCCTACCCCCGCTGGAGCTCACTGGTGGCGCCCCAGTGACCTCAAGGGCAGCAGCAGCAGCAAGGAACTCCCCCGCGACGCCCTGGTCGAGAGGAACACTCTCCGTCGTGAAGTCGACCGTCTCGAAAGGTTCCATTTCGGGTATAGGCGCTACCTCGGCTGCGAAGTCAGGCGGCGGGTACATCCCGAACATCCGGCGAGTCAGCGCCTTGTTCTCGTCGATGAAGGATTCGATCCGGCCCCTGAAGCGAAGCATGTCATACCCAGTGGTTCAATGCACCGAGAATGAGATACTCGCTCATACAGTAACATGATCATACAATTACAATATAGTTCAATACAATGGCAAAGTTGTAGTTCATACACTGACAGGACAGTGGTTCATACGCTGGCAGGGAGTGGTTCATGCACTGACAGGACAGTGGTTCATACACTGGCAGGGAGTGGTTCATGCACTGACAGGACAGTGGTTCATACACAGGACAGTGGTTCATACACTGACAGGGAATGGTTCATGCACTGACAGGACAGTGGTTCATACGCTGGCAGGGAGTGGTTCATGCACTGACAGGACAGTGGTTCATACACTGGCAGGGAGTGGTTCATGCACTGACAGGACAGTGGTTCATACACAACACAGTGGTTCATACACTGGCAGGGAATGGTTCATGCACTGACAGGACAGTGGTTCATACGCTGGCAGGGAGTGGTTCATGCACTGACAGGACAGTGGTTCATACACAGGACAGTGGTTCATACACTGGCAGGGAATGGTTCATGCACTGACAGGACAGTGGTTCATACGCTGGCAGGGAGTGGTTCATACACTGACTGGACAGTGGTTCATACACAGGACAGTGGTTCATACACTGGCAGGGAATGGTTCATGCACTGACAGGACAGTGGTTCATACGCTGGCAGGGAGTGGTTCATGCACTGACAGGACAGTGGTTCATAGACATGACAGTGGTTCATACACTGGCAGGGAATGGTTCATGCACTGACTGGACAGTGGTTCATACGCTGGCAGGGAATGGTTCATACACTGACTGGACAGTGGTTCATACGCTGGCAGGGCAGTGGTTCATACACTGGCAGGGCAGTGGTTCATACACAGGACAGTGGTTCATATACTGGGCAGTGGTTCAACAGTGGTTCATACACTGACAGGACAGTGGTTCATACACTGACATGACAGTGGTTCATACACTGGCAGGAAAGTGGTGCATACACAGGACAGTGGTTTATACACTGGCAGGGAGTGGTTCATACACTGGCAGGACAGTGGTTTATACACTGGTCAGTGGTATATACACTAGCAGGGAGTGGTTCATACACAGGGCAGGGGTTCATACACTGACAGGACAGTGGTTCATACACTGGCAGGAAAGTGGTGCATATACTGACAGGACAGTGGTTCATACACTGGCAGGGAGTGGTTCATACACTGGCAGGACATTGGTTCATACACTGGTAGGGCAGTGGTTTATACACTGGCAGGGAGTAGTTCATACACTGGCAGGACATTGGTTCATACACTGGTAGGGCAGTGGTTCATACACTGACAGGACAGTGGTTCATACACTGACAGGGCAGTGGTTCATACATGGGCAGGACAGTGGTTCATACACAGGGCAGTAAATCATACACTGACATGACAGTGGTTCATACACTGGGCAGTGGTTCATACACTGGCAGGACAGTGGTTCATACACTGACAAGATAGTGGTTCATCCACTGGCAGGACAGTGGTTCATACACAGGGCAGTGGTTCATACACTGACAGGACAGTGGTTCATACACTGGCAGGACAGTGGTTCATACACTGGCAGGACAGTGGTTCATACACAGAGCAGTGGTTCATACACTGGCAGGACAGTGGTTCATACACTGGCAGGACAGTGGTTCATACACTGGTCAGTGGTTTATACACTGGCAGGTTAGTGGTCCATACACTGGCAGGACAGTGGTTCATACAATGGACAGTGGTTCATACACGAACAAGACAGTAGTTTATACACTGGCAGGACAGTGGTTCATACACTGGCAAGAAAGTGGTGCATATACTGACAGGGAGTGGTTCATACACTGACAGGGAGTGGTTCATACATTGGCAGGACAGTGGTTCATACACTGACATGACAGTGGTTCATACACTGACAAGGCAGTGGTTCATACACTGGCAGGGCAGTGGTTCATACACTAACAGAGAGTGGTGCATACATTGGCAGGGCAGTGGTTCATACAATGGCAGGGCAGTGGTGTATAGGGTTATATATTGGGTACTGACTACACTCACATGGGGTACCTACTGCCTACACTTACATGGTATACTGCCTACACTTACATGGAATACTGACTGCACTTACATGGAATACTGCCTACACTTACGTGGGATACTGCCTACACTTACATGGGATACTACCTACACTTACATGGGATACTGGCTACACTTACATGGGATACTGGCTACACTTACATGGGATACTGCCTACACTTACATGGGATACTGGCTACACTAACATGGGATACTGCCTACACTTACATGGGATACTGCCTACACTTACATGGGATACTGGCTACACTTACATGGGATACTGCCTACACTTACATGGAATACTGCTTACATACACTTACGTGGGATACTGCCTACACTTACATGTGATACTGACTACACTTACATGGGATACTGGCTGCACTTACATGGGATACTGCCTACACTTACATGGGATACTGCCTACACTTACATGGGATACTGGCTACACTTACATGGGATACTGGCTACACTTACATGGGATACTGCCTACACTTACATGGGATACTGCCTACACTTACGTGGGATACTGCCTACAATTACATGGGATACTGCCTAAACTTACATGGGATACTGCCTACACTTACCTGGGATACTGGCTACACTTACATGGGATACTGTATACACTTACATGGGATACTGCCTACACTTACATGGAATACTGGCTACACTTACATGGGATACTGCCTACACTTACCTGGAATACTGCCTTTACTTACATGGGATACTGCCTACACTTACTTGGGATACTGGCTACACTTACATGGGATACTGGCTACACTTACATGGGATACTGGCTACACTTACATGGGATACTGGCTACACTTACATGGGATACTGGCTACACTTACATGGGATACTGGCTGCACTTACATGGGATACTGGCTACACTTACATAGGATACTGGCTACACTTACATGGGATACTGGCTACACTTACATGGGATACTGGCTACACTTACATGGGATACTGGCTACACTTACATGGGATACTGGCTACACTTACATGGGATACTGGCTACACTTACATGGGGCACTGGCTACACTTACATGGGATACTGCCTACACTTACATGGGATACTGGCTACACTTACATGGAATACTGCCTACACTTACATGGGATACTGGCTACACTTACATGGGATACTGCCTACACTTACATGGGATACTGCCTACACTTACATGGGATACTGGCTACACTTACATGGGATACTGCCTACACTTACATGAGATACTGGCTACACTTACATGGGATACTGCCTACACTTACATGGGATACTGGCTACACTTACATGGGATACTGCCTACACTTACATGGGATACTAGCTACACTTACATGGGATACTGGCTACACTTACATAGGATACTGCCTACACTTACATGGGATACTGCCTACACTTATATGGGATACTGCCTTTACTTACATGGGATACTGCCTACACTTATTTGGGATACTGGCTACACTTACATGGGATACTGCCTACACTTACATGGGATACTGCCTACACTTACCTGAGATACTGGCTACACTTACATGGGATACTGCCTACACTTACCTGGGATACTGCTTACACTTGCATGGGATACTGCCTACACTTACATGGGATACTGCCCACACTTACATGGGATACTGCCTACACTTACATGGGATACTGTCTACACTTACATGGGATACTGGCTACACTTACATGGGATACTGGCTACACTTACATGGGATACTGCCTACACTTACATGGGATACTGCCTACATTTACGTGGGATACTGCCTACACTTACATGGGATACTAGCTACACTTACATGGGATACTGGCTGCACTTACATGGGATACTGCCTACACTTACATGGGATACTGCCTACACTTACATGGGATACTGGCTACACTTACATGGGATACTGGCTACACTTACATGGGATACTGCCTACACTTACATGGGATACTGCCTACACTTACGTGGGATACTGCCTACACTTATATGGGATACTGGCTACACTTACATGGGATACTGCCTACACTTACCTGGGATACTGCCTTTACTTACATGGGATACTGCCTACACTTACTTGGGATACTGGCTACACTTACATGGGATACTGGCTACACTTACATGGGATACTGGCTACACTTACATGGGATACTGGCTACACTTACATGGGATACTGGCTACACTTACATGGGATACTGGCTGCACTTACATGGGATACTGCCTTTACTTACATGGGATACTGCCTACACTTACTTGGGATACTGGCTACACTTACATGGGATACTGGCTACACTTACATGGGATACTGGCTACACTTACATGGGATACTGGCTACACTTACATGGGATACTGGCTACACTTACATGGGATACTGGCTACACTTACATGGGATACTGGCTACACTTACATGGGATACTGGCTACACTTACATGGGGTACTGGCTACACTTACATGGGATACTGCCTACACTTACATGGGATACTGGCTACACTTACATGGGATACTGCCTACTCTTACATGGGATACTGGCTACACTTACATGGGATACTGCCTACACTTACATGGGATACTGCCTACACTTACATGGGATACTGGCTACACTTACATGGGATACTGCCTACACTTACATGGGATACTGCCTACGCTTACATGGGATACTGCCTACACTTACATGGGATACTGGCTACACTTACATGGGATACTGCCTACACTTACATGGGATACTGTCTACACTTACATGGGATACTGGCTACACTTACATGGGATACTGGCTACACTTACATGGGATACTGCTTACACTTACATGGGATACTGCCTACACTTACGTGGGATACTGCCTACACTTACATGGGATACTGGCTACACTTACATGGGATACTGGCTGCACTTACATGGGATACTGCCTACACTTACATGGGATACTGCCTACACTTACATGGGATACTGCCTACACTTACATGGGATACTGGCTACACTTACATGGGATACTGGCTACACTTACATGGGATACTGGCTACACTTACATGGGATACTGCCTACACTTACATGGGATACTGGCTACACTTACATGGGATACTGCCAACACTTACATGGGCTACTGCCTACACTTACATGGGATACTGGCTACACTTACATGGGATACTGCCTACACTTACATGGGATACTGGCTACACTTACATGGGATACTGGCTACACTTACATGGGATACTGCCTACACTTACATGGGATACTGGCTACACTTACATGGGATACTGCCAACACTTACATGGGCTACTGCCTACACTTACATGGGATACTGGCTACACTTACATGGGATACTGCCTACACTTACATGGGATACTGGCTACACTTACATGGGATACTGGCTACACTTACATGGGATACTGCCTACACTTACATGGGATACTGGCTACACTTACATGGGATACTGCCTACACTTACATGGGATACTGGCTACACTTACATGGGATACTGCCAACACTTACATGGGCTACTGCCTACACTTACATGGGATACTGGCTACACTTACATGGGATACTGGCTACACTTACATGGGATACTGGCTACACTTACATGGGATACTGGCTGCACTTACATGGGATACTGCCTACACTTACATGGGATACTGCCTACACTTACATGGGATACTGCCTACACTTACATGGGATACTGGCTACACTTACATGAGATACTGCCAACACTTACATGGGCTACTGCCTACACTTACATGGGATACTGGCTACACTTACATGGGATACTGGATACACTTACATGGGATACTGCCTTCACTTACATGGGATACTGCCTACACTTACGTGGGATACTGCCTACACTTACATGGGATACTGGCTACACTTACATGGGATACTGCCTACACTTACCTGGGATACTGCCTTTACTTACATGGGATACTGCCTACATTTACTTGGGATACTGGCTACACTTACATGGGCTACTGGCTACACTTACATGGGATACTGGCTACACTTACATGGGATACTGGCTACACTTACATGGGATACTGGCTACACTTACATGGGATACTGGCTGCACTTACATGGGATACTGGCTACACTTACATGAGCTACTGGCTACACTTACATGGGATACTGGCTACACTTACATGGGATACTGGCTACACTTACATGGGATACTGGCTACACTTACATGGGATACTGCCTACACTTACATGGGATACTGCCTACACTTACATGGGATACTGGCTACACTTACATGGGATACTGCCTACACTTACATGGGATACTGCCTACGCTTACATGGGATACTGCCAACACTTACATGTGCTACTGGCTACACTTACATGGGATACTGCCTACACTTACGTGGGATACTGCCTACACTTACATGGGATACTGGCTACACTTACATGGGATACTGGCTACACTTACATGGGATACTGGCTACACTTACATGGGATACTGCCTACACTTACATGGGATACTGGCTACACTTACATGGGATACTGGCTGCACTTACATGGGATACTGGCTACACTTACATGGGATACTGCCTACACTTACATGGGATACTGGCTGCACTTACATGGGATACTGGCTACACTTACATGGGATACTGGCTACACTTACATGGGATACTGCCTACACTTACATGGGATACTGGCTACACTTACATGGGATACTGGCTGCACTTACATGGGATACTGGCTACACTTACATGGGATACTGGCTGCACTTACATGGGATACTGGCTACACTTACATGAGATACTGGCTACACTTACATGGGATACTGCCTACACTTACATGGGATACTGCATACACTTACATGGGATACTGCCTACACTTACATGGGATACTGCCTACACTTACATGGGATACTGCCTACACTTACATGGGATACTGGCTACACTTACATGGGATACTAACTACACTTACATGGGATACTGCCTACACTTACATGGGATACTGGTTACACTTACATGGGATACTGGCTACACTTACATGGGATACTGCCTACACTTACATGGGCTACTGGCTACACTTACATGGGATACTGGCTACACTTACATGGGATACTGGCTACACTTACATGGGCTACTGGCTACACTTACATGGGATACTGGCTACACTTACATGGGATACTGGCTACACTTACATGGGATACTGGCTACACTTACATGGGATACTGCCTACACTTACATGGGATACTGCCTACACTTACATAGGATACTGCCTACACTTACATGGGATACTGTCTACACTTACATGGGATATTGCCTACACTTACTCGAGATACTGCCTACACTTACATGGGATACTGCCTACACTTACATGGGATACTGGATACACTTACATGGGATACTGCCTACACTTACATGGGATACTGGATACACTTACATGGGATACTGCCTACACTTACATGGGCTACTGCCTACACTTACATGGGATACTGCCTACACTTACATGGGATACTGGTTACACTTACATGGGATACTGGCTACACTTACATGGGATACTGCCTACACTTACATGGGCTACTGGCTACACTTACATGGGATACTGGCTACACTTACATGGGATACTGCCTACACTTACATGGGATACTGGCTACACTTACATGGGATACTGGCTACACTTACATGGGATACTGGCTACACTTACATGGGATACTGCCTACACTTACATGGGATACTGGCTACACTTACATGGGATACTGCCTACACTTACATGGGATACTGGTTACACTTACATGGGATACTGGCTACACTTACATGGGATACTGCCTACACTTACATGGGCTACTGGCTACACTTACATGGGATACTGGCTACACTTACATGGGATACTGCCTACACTTACATGGGATACTGGCTACACTTACATGTGATGCTGGCTACACTTACATGGGATACTACCTACACTTACATGGAATACTGCCTACACTTACATGGGATACTGGCTGCACTTACATGGGATACTGCCTACACTTACATGGGATACTGCCTACACTTACATGGGATACTGCCTACACTTACATGGGATACTGCCTACACTTACATGGGATACTGCCTACACTTACATGGGATACTGCCTACACTTACATGGGATACTGCCTACACTTACATGGGATACTACCTACACTTACATGGGATACTGCCTACACTTACATGGGATACTGCCTACACTTACATGGGATACTGCCTACACTTACATGGGATACTGCCTACACTTACATGGGATACTGCCTACACTTACATGGGATACTGCCTACACTTACATGGGATACTGGTTACACTTACATGGGATACTGGCTACACTTACATGGGATACTGCCTACACTTACATGGGCTACTGGCTACACTTACATGGGATACTGGCTACACTTACATGGGATACTGCCTACACTTACATGGGATACTGGCTACACTTACATGTGATGCTGGCTACACTTACATGGGATACTACCTACACTTACATGGAATACTGCCTACACTTACATGGGATACTGGCTGCACTTACATGGGATACTGCCTACACTTACATGGGATACTGCCTACACTTACATGGGATACTGCCTACACTTACATGGGATACTGCCTACACTTACATGGGATACTGCCTACACTTACATGGGATACTGCCTACACTTACATGGGATACTGCCTACACTTACATGGGATACTGGCTACACTTACATGGGATACTGGCTACACTTACATGGGATACTGCCTACACTTACATGGGGTACTGGCTGCCGGCATTAGTGCAGAACAGCTGCCGCAGTCGTTTAATGCAGGGCAGGCCGCGGACGACCTGGTCACCCTGAACTTGGTACCCCAGGGCGATGTTGAGCGCAGTCCAGAAGATCTGCCGACACAGGGGGTCAGGGGTCAGAGAGTGGGCCGAATGGACCTGCCGAGACACAGAGGGGGGGGGGGGGGGGTCAGAGTGTGGGCTGAACGGATCTGCCGAGACACAGAGGGGAGGGGGGGGGGGGGGTCAGAGCATGAACAAAACATAACTCCAATGTGAAACAACGTGGCGTCAAAAATAGAGGGCAGATTCAGCTAACAGAACTCCCAGGCGACACACCATCATATAGAGAGGAAAATGCGAAAAAGGAACGGAAATAGAAAATGCAGACAAAGTGAACACAGGTAACGTTAATGGCACAGCCATTGCAGGGAGTTACATTTCATACATTTGGAGTGATGAACCTACCATAGAACAATGCCAAATACGCACATAAAATAGGCAATCACTTCATAAAACATAATCCTGAGGCACGATGAATAAAACTCACTCAAAAGGTTTTATCTATCGGTCGTTTGAAAACTGCATTAAAATCGCAATATAATGGTGACTTACGAGCAGAGGAGCCACGAAATTGTTGATAAACATCAGGCCTGATACCATTGTGCAGCTACCTTTACATAATACAAATGAATGTTAATCTTTATTGCGGCGAATTGTTGGAAAACAAAGTTCCTTTTATTTCCATCTGCAGAGCTTTCCAATCCGCTGTGTTCTACTGACTCGGTGAAACCAGACGGACCCCGTGGAGCATTTCCTTATGTGTTTTACAGTCGTTCCACTAACGTTCCCTATCCATCGATGGACACTTTAAGCTGTGCAATCCATTACACTAAACTCGCCTTTATTGTTTTGCTTGTCTAGCGACACGACCACTTTGGCTTACATGGCTACTTACATGAACGTCTACAAAAAGACAGCGTCCATTAGTGCATGACCAATGCCTACCGACGCCATTCATTCGTATTTGAGTCACGTACATTCTGGAGACCGTCACTTTAAAGCATCCTAAGCTATCTAGCCGGGGTATAATTTAGGTGATAGCATCTACCATGGGGCAGCAGAGTCGATAAATGTCAGATCGCGGCAGGAGAATGAGCTCGACTGCACTCGGACTCGGAAGTTGGCCCAGCTCAAGGCCGGCACATCTGCAGCTGACCTCCTAACCAGGCAGCGGGGTCAAAGCCAGTCATCTAACCAGGCAGCGGGGTCAGAGCCAGACATCTAACCAGGCAGCGGGGTCAGAGCCAGACATCTAACCAGGCAGCGGGTCAGAGCCAGACATCTAACCAGGCAGCGGGGTCAGAACCAGACATCTAACCAGGCAGCGGGGTCAGAGCCAGACATCTAACCAGGCAGCGGGGTCAGAACCAGACATCTAACCAGGCAGCGGGGTCAGAGCCAGACATCTAACCAGGCAGCGGGGTCAAAGCCAGACATCTAACCAGGCAGCGGGGTCAGAGCCATCTAACCAGGCAGCGGGGTCAGAGCCAGACATCTAACCAGGCAGCGGGGTCAGAGCCAGACATCTAACCAGGCAGCGGGGTCAGAGCCAGACATCTAACCAGGCAGCGGGGTCAGAGCCAGACATCTAACCAGGCAGCGGGGTCTGAGCCAGGCATCTAACCAGGCAGCGGGGTCAGAGCCAGACATCTAACCAGGCAGCGGGGTCAAAGCCAGACATCTAACCAGGCAGCGGGGTCAGAGCCAGTCATCTAACCAAGCAGCGGGGTCAGAGCCAGACATCTAACCAGGCAGCGGGGTCAGAGCCAGACATCTAACCAGGCAGCGGGGTCAAAGCCAGACATCTAACCAGGCAGCGGGGTCAGAGCCAGACATCTAACCAGGCAGCGGGGTCAGAACCATCTAACCAGGCAGCGGGGTCAAAGCCAGACATCTAACCAGCCAGCGGGGTCAGAGCCAGACATCTAACCAGGCAGCGGGGTCAGAACCAGACATCTAACCAGGCAGCGGGGTCAGAACCAGACATCTAACCAGGCAGCGGGGTCAGAGCCAGACATCTAACCAGGCAGCGGGGTCAGAGCCAGACATCTAACCAGGCAGCGGGGTCAGAACCAGACATATAACCAGGCAGCGGGGTCAGAGCCAGTCATCTAACCAGGCAGTGGGGTCAGAGCCAGACATCTAACCCGGCAGCGGGGTCAGAGCCAGACATCTAACCAGGCAGCGGGGTCAGAGCCAGACATCTAACCAGGCAGCGGGGTCAGAGCCAGACATCTAACCAGGCAGCGGGGTCAGAGCCAGACATCTAACCAGGCAGCGGGGTCAGAGCCAGACATCTAACCAGGCAGCGGGGTCAGAGCCAGACATCTAACCAGGCAGCGGGGTCAGAGCCAGACATCCAACCAGGCAGCGGGGTCAGAGCCAGACATCTAACCAGGCAGCGGGGTCAGATCCAGACATCTAACCAGGCAGCGGGGTCAGAGCCAGACATCTAACCAGGCAGCGGGGTCAGATCCAGACATCTAACCAGGCAGCGGGGTCAGATCCAGACATCTAATCAGCCAGGAGGGTCAGAGCCAGACATCTAACCAGGCAGCGGGGTCAGATCCAGACATCTAACCAGCCAGGAGGGTCAGAGCCAGAATCTAACCAGGCAGCGGGGTCAGAGCCAGACATCTAACCAGGCAACGGGGTCAGAGCCAGACATCTAACCAGCCAGGAGGGTCAGAGCCAGACATCTAACCAGGCAGCGGGGTCAGAGCCAGACATCTAACCAGGCAGCGGGGTCAGAGCCAGACATCTAACCAGCCAGGAGGGTCAGAGCCAGACATCTAACCAGGCAGCGGGGTCAGATCCATACATCTAATCAGCCAGGAGGGTCAGAGCCAGACATCTAACCAGGCAGCGGGGTCAGATCCAGACATCTAACCAGCCAGGAGGGTCAGAGCCAGACATCTAACCAGGCAGCGGGGTCAGAGCCAGACATCTAACCGGGCAGCGGGGTCAGAGCCAGACATCTAACCAGGCAGCGGGGTCAAAGCCAGACATCTAACCAGGCAGCGGGGTCTGAGCCAGACATCGAACCAGGCAGCGGGGTCAGAGCCAGACATCTAACCAGGCAGCGGGTCAGAGCCAGACATCTAACCAGGCAGCGGGGTCAGAGCCAGACATCTAACCAGCCAAGAGGGTCAGAACCAGACATCTAACCAGCCAGGAGGGTCAGAGCCAGACATCTAACCAGGCAGCGGGGTCAGACCCAGACATCTAACCAGGCAGCGGGGTCTGAGCCAGACATCTAACCAGGCAGCGGGGTCTGAGCCAGGCATATAACCAGGCAGCGGGGTCAGAGCCAGACATCTAACCAGGCAGCGGGGTCAAACCCAGACATCTAACCAGGCAGCGGGGTCAGAGCCAGACATCTAACCAGCCAGGAGGGTCAGAGCCAGACATCTAACCAGCCAGCGGGGTCTGAGCCAGACATCTAACCAGGCAGCGGGGTCTGAGCCAGACAGCTAACCAGGCAGTTGAGATACACGACTAGCCAGCGGTAGCCGATTCAGATACCGAAATAATCAGCATAAGCCGATTCAGATATCTGACGATCCATGTCAGATTTATTTGTATTTTGCAGAAGCTCATATAACTTGCATACCACGCTTTCGAGAAATATAAAGTTTACAGAAAGTATAAGGCTGAAGTTCTGAATTGTGTTGCAGGGTTGAATAAATCTTCACTGACAATGAGGTAGGGAATGCATTAATAAAATAAGTAGGCATCCGAATACCAACCATCATTGTGTACCACACCGTTCTACTGCATTTGCACTAAAATATTACTGCCCGGAAAAGGTACAGTTCGTAACGTTATCATCCACGGGATTTAGTTGAAGATGCGATTTACCGCAGTGTTGACGGCAGTTGGTGTCATGGTGTCAGTTGCCTGGTACCAACACGGTTAGCACCAACCACTCCTCTGGACTGGAGCTGACGTGTGCCGGTTTGACCCACCACTACACTGGACACTGAATTCCAGGCAGAATCCACCTGTCGGCTAACGCTTTATCCACCAACGTTGATTGGTTTCGGATCCCGTCAATCGAATGAGATTCAGATCACGAGGTTCCACTCCGGGTCTCTTTCACGGTGTCTCCAGCTAGCGTGAATTTTCCAACGTTCGGTCAACCACCACACTAGTGACCAGCACCAATAGTGCTAACACCACGACAGCACCAGTGATAGCTACTGCACCACCGCTTGCCCAGCACCAGCAGCACCTGGTGTGGGCCTCAGTTGGTTCAGCACCACCTCACCACTGCACCAGCGTCCTTGCTACACCACAACACACTGCGCCCTCCAACACCACTGCCGCCGCTGCCGCCACCACCGCCGCCGCCACTGCCACTGCAGCCGCTGCCGCTGTCTGTCTGAGACCGAAGGGTTGTTCACACGAGGCCAGCCGCCACGGAAGGAAAGGAGTGTTCACATGAGCCCACCCGGCCCCGCGGCGGAGCTGGTATATTCCACTCCTCCGCCCACCAATCAACGGCAGAGTGATGTATGCAGCCATCTCGAACTTCCTGCATGGTTAACGTCTCGGTAACTTCCTGAATGGTTAACGTCTCGGTAACTTCCTGCATGGTTAACGTCTCGGTAACTTCCTGCATGGTTAACGTCTCGGTAACTTCCTGCATGGTTAACGTCTCGGTAACTTCCTGCATGGTTAACGTCTCGGTAACTTCCTGCATGGTTAACGTCTCGGTAACTTCCTGCATGGTTAACGTCTCGGTAACTTCCTGCATGGTTAACGTCTCGGTAACTTCCTGCATGGTTAACGTCTCGGTAACTTCCTGCATGGTTAACGTCTCGGTAACTTCCTGCATGGTTAACGTCTCGGTAACTTCCTGCATGGTTAACGTCTCGGTAACTTCCTGCATGGTTAACGTCTCGGTAACTTCCTGCATGGTTAACGTCTCGGTAACTTCCTGCATGGTTAACGTCTCGGTAACTTCCTGCATGGTTAACGTCTCGGTAACTTCCTGCATGGCTAACGTCTCGGTAACTTCCTGCATGGTTAACGTCTCGGTAACTTCCTGCATGGTTAACGTCTCGGTAACTTCCTGCATGGTTAACGTCTCGGTAACTTCCTGCATGGTTAACGTCTCGGTAACTTCCTGCATGGTTAACGTCTCGGTGATGAATCGAAGTGACTGTTATAATTACATATTGTATACAACGGGACTATGGTATTGTATGTCGCCGTGAGACTTCCAGAAAACTCAACGGCTCACGTAATAAGTGGGTAAGACAGTGCTCTCAAAGATAAAATCAAAGAGACGTTTCAACACATTGAGGATCAAGTGACTCATCGAGTCATCTTCTTGTCAGTATAAGAGGGCACGGGCGGAGTTTCTTATTCAAATGGTGTGGTCACTGCCCCACGGCCGTTGTACTTGGTCCCACTAATTTTATGTTACCCCCTCCCCCCCCCCACACACACACACACTCACACACACACACACACACACACACACACACACACACACACACACACACACACACACACACACACACACACACACACACACACACGCACCCGCACCCGCACCCGCACCCGCACACGCACCCGCACCCGCACCCGCACCCGCACCCGCACCCGCACCCGCACCCGCACCCGCACCCGCACCCGCACCCGCACCCGCACCCACAACGCACACCCACACCCACGCCCACACCCACACCCACACCCACACCCACACCCACACCCACACCCACACACCTACACACCTACACACCTACACACCTACACACCTACACACCTACACACCTACACACCTACACACCTACACACCTACACACCTACACACCTACACACCTACACACCTACACACCTACACACCTACACACCTACACACCTACACACCTACACACCTACCTACACACCTACACACCTACACACCTACACACCTACACACCTACACACCTACACACCTACACACCTACACACCTACACACCTACACACCTACACACCTACACACCTACACACCTACACACCTACACACCTACACACCTACACACCTACACACCTACACACCTACACACCTACACACCTACACACCTACACACCTACACACCTACACACCTACACACCTACACACCTACACACCTACACACCTACACACCTACACACCTACACACCTACACACCTACACACCTACACACCTACACACCTACACACCTACACACCTACACACCTACACACCTACACACCTACACACCTACACACCTACACACCTACACACCTACACACCTACACACCTACACACCTACACACCTACACACCTACACACCTACACACCTACACACCTACACACCTACACACCTACACACCTACACACCTACACACCTACACACCTACACACCTACACACCTACACACCTACACACCTACACACCTACACACCTACACACCTACACACCTACACACCTACACACCTACACACCTACACACCTACACACCTACACACCTACACACCTACACACCTACACACCTACACACCTACACACCTACACACCTACACACCTACACACCTACACACCTACACACCTACACACCTACACACCTACACACCTACACACCTACACACCTACACACCTACACACCTACACACCTACACACCTACACACCTACACACCTACACACCTACACACCTACACACCTACACACCTACACACCTACACACCTACACACCTACACACCTACACACCTACACACCTACACACCTACACACCTACACACCTACACACCTACACACCTACACACCTACACACCTACACACCTACACACCTACACACCTACACACCTACACACCTACACACCTACACACCTACACACCTACACACCTACACACCTACACACCTACACACCTACACACCTACACACCTACACACCTACACACCTACACACCTACACACCTACACACCTACACACCTACACACCTACACACCTACACACCTACACACCTACACACCTACACACCTACACACCTACACACCTACACACCTACACACCTACACACCTACACACCTACACACCTACACACCTACACACCTACACACCTACACACCTACACACCTACACACCTACACACCTACACACCTACACACCTACACACCTACACACCTACACACCTACACACCTACACACCTACACACCTACACACCTACACACCTACACACCTACACACCTACACACCTACACACCTACACACCTACACACCTACACACCTACACACCTACACACCTACACACCTACACACCTACACACCTACACACCTACACACCTACACACCTACACACCTACACACCTACACACCTACACACCTACACACCTACACACCTACACACCTACACACCTACACACCTACACACCTACACACCTACACACCTACACACCTACACACCTACACACCTACACACCTACACACCTACACACCTACACACCTACACACCTACACACCTACACACCTACACACCTACACACCTACACACCTACACACCTACACACCTACACACCTACACACCTACACACCTACACACCTACACACCTACACACCTACACACCTACACACCTACACACCTACACACCTACACACCTACACACCTACACACCTACACACCTACACACCTACACACCTACACACACACACACACACCTACACACACACACACACACACACACACACACACACACACACACACACACACACACACACACACACACACACACACACACACACACACACACACACACACACACACACACACACACACACACACACACACACACACACACACACACACACACACACACACACACACACACACACACACACACACACACACACACACACACACACACACACACACACACACACACACACACACACACACACACACACACACACACACACACACACACACACACACACACACACACACACACACACACACACACACACACACACACACACACACACACACACACACACACACACACACACACACACACACACACACACACACACACACACACACACACACACACACACACACACACACACACACACACACACACACACACACACACACACACACACACACACACACACACACACACACACACACACACACACACACACACACACACACACACACACACACACACACACACACACACACACACACACACACACACACACACACACACACACACACACACACACACACACACACACACACACACACACACACACACACACACACACACACACACACACACACACACACACACACACACACACACACACACACACACACACACACACACACACACACACACACACACACACACACACACACACACACACACACACACACACACACACACACACACACACACACACACACACACACACACACACACACACACACACACACACACACACACACACACACACACACACACACACACACACACACACACACACACACACACACACACACACACACACACACACACACACACACACACACACACACACACACACACACACACACACACACACACACACACACACACACACACACACACACACACACACACACACACACACACACACACACACACACACACACACACACACACACACACACACACACACACACACACACACACACACACACACACACACACACACACACACACACACACACACACACACACACACACACACACACACACACACACACACACACACACACACACACACACACACACACACACACACACACACACACACACACACACACACACACACACACACACACACACACACACACACACACACACACACACACACACACACACACACACACACACACACACACACACACACACACACACACACACACACACACACACACACACACACACACACACACACACACACACACACACACACACACACACACACACACACACACACACACACACACACACACACACACACACACACACACACACACACACACACACACACACACACACACACACACACACACACACACACACACACACACACACACACACACACACACACACACACACACACACACACACACACACACACACACACACACACACACACACACACACACACACACACACACACACACACACACACACACACACACACACACACACACACACACACACACACACACACACACACACACACACACACACACACACACACACACACACACACACACACACACACACACACACACACACACACACACACACACACACACACACACACACACACACACACACACACACACACACACACACACACACACACACACACACACACACACACACACACACACACACACACACACACACACACACACACACACACACACACACACACACACACACACACACACACACACACACACACACACACACACACACACACACACACACACACACACACACACACACACACACACACACACACACACACACACACACACACACACACACACACACACACACACACACACACACACACACACACACACACACACACACACACACACACACACACACACACACACACACACACACACACACACACACACACACACACACACACACACACACACACACACACACACACACACACACACACACACACACACACACACACACACACACACACACACACACACACACACACACACACACACACACACACACACACACACACACACACACACACACACACACACACACACACACACACACACACACACACACACACACACACACACACACACACACACACACACACACACACACACACACACACACACACACACACACACACACACACACACACACACACACACACACACACACACACACACACACACACACACACACACACACACACACACACACACACACACACACACACACACACACACACACACACACACACACACACACACACACACACACACACACACACACACACACACACACACACACACACACACACACACACACACACACACACACACACACACACACACACACACACACACACACACACACACACACACACACACACACACACACACACACACACACACACACACACACACACACACACACACACACACACACACACACACACACACACACACACACACACACACACACACACACACACACACACACACACACACACACACACACACACACACACACACACACACACACACACACACACACACACACACACACACACACACACACACACACACACACACACACACACCATATTTTTCCACATTTGAAGGCTTCCTGACATTAAAATGGCTTTGTATATGAACCAAACACAAAATCGACCAATATGACATTTTGTCCCACAAACTTTTTGGAAAAGCTCCATAGATGTTGGCGAGTAATTATTGTATTAGCTCTGATTCACTTACGAATGTAATGGCAATTTATAGCAGTTTCTACAATCCACTGAACTATGAACTATCACGACATAGTCTTTCTTTCACGCAACACGACAAGGTTAACCATGATGTATTGCAACACAACAGGATTTATTGCACACCACAAAACAAAAATGAGCATTGCCTTGTTGCATTCGGCGTTGCAAAAAAAAAACACTGGGAAGAGGAAACGATTTAGAGAAACACATGGCGACGTTTATCCATAGTTTTCAAGTGTAATAATATGCATATAAAAATAAGGAGATCACAATCATATTAGTTAATAAAGTATTATAATCCATCGGATGTGAGCGTGATATCCTGTAATATATTAATCAGGATGAGAAAACAGGTGCTAACCGATTAAACCGCATAACAAAGGCAAAGGCATTGACAGGAAATGGACGGAAATAAGCAGAAATGACCGGAAGTTTTGACAGGGAGCAGTTAGTTCTATCATTGCAAGGAGGAAGTTAATGATCTATGTAGGCTGGTTTTCCGATCCGACTGGCCACCTGCTGTTCAGCCGCCGCACCTTCTACCGTCATAGGTATATGGCTCAGACCCAATCTTCCTAAAGCCTGATGTATTGGTCTCAAGCAAAGCCTGATGTATTGGTCTACCAGTCTATCGAAATACGATCGCTAGGTATACCAAGCCCAACTTACTGATACCAATATCGTATTAATACGGTTATCTTGTTCATGAAATATTTCATTTCGTGCAATATCTGGAGTAAGTATCGTCACATGAGAAACATCGCAGACGGTTCTTAGCTATCTTCAAAACGAAGTTATTCCGTGAGCGTCATTTAAGATAATTACATTACAGTCATAGAAAGTCTAAGCAGTTGATATTACAAATAAGTATACCTATAATCATCAAGTATGATAAGTTTCTTGTGATGATACACTCACTGGAAGCAAACTAAGCCTTCCTGACATATGACACGACGCTGCGTACTCGATTACAGGGTTATCAATCAGCGGCCCAGTGCACTGTACACATACGAAGAGGAGGGGGACTGACTTGCTATTCCGCGCTGCCAGAATCGAAGCAGAGGCCCAGTGCACTATACACATACGAAGAGGAGGGGGACTGACTTGCTATTCCGCGCTGCCAGAATTGAAGCAGAGGCCCAGTGCACTGTACACATACGAAGAGGAGGAGGACTGACTTGCCGCGCTGCCAGAATCGAAGCAGAGACCCAGCGCACTGTACACATACGAAGAGGAGGGGGACTGACTTGCTATTCCGCGCTGCCATAATCGAAGCAGAGGCCCAGTGCACAGTACACATACGAAGAGGAGGGGGACTGACTTGCCGCGCTGCCAGAATCGAAGCAGAGACCCAGCGCACTGTACACATACGAAGAAGAGGGGGACTGACTTGCTATTCCGCGCTGCCAGAATCGAAGCAGAGGTCCAGTGCACTGTACACATACGAAGAGGAGGGGGACTGACTTGCCGCGCTGCCAGAATCGAAGCAGAGACCCAGCGCACTGTACACATACGAAATAGAGGGGGACTGACTTGCTATTCCGCGCTGCCAGAATCGAAGCAGAGGCCCAGAGCACTGTACACATACGAAAAGGAGGGGGACTGACTTGCTATTCCGCGCTGCCAGAATCGATGTTCCTACATGCACGTCAGCACAGCATTCCCAGAGTCAGTGACGGACAAAGTTTCACGGAACACCCGCGTATTTTGCATGTGGAGCACGAGGGATGTTACCTGCGGTTTGCTGACTGTCGCAGTCAAGCGTACCCTCAACATGACAGCAGCGCACTTCGGGCTACTACGCATCATAATGTGCTGTAATGTATTATACACAGAAACACTCGACAATAAAAGGTTACTTCGAGTGTCGAGTTAGAGTTAAAAGGGAAACGTCATCTTAAAAAACACTCGGCATAGCACATTTATTAACACGCGCCCTGGAGGGCCTCTGAGAATTACACGCCCTGGAGGGCCTCTGAGAATTACACGCCCTGGATGGCCTCTGAGAATTACACGCCCTGGAGGGCCTCTGATAATTACACGCCCTGGAGGGGAGGGGGGGGGGGCGGATTTCGCCCCCCCCTATGATCTCGAAAATCACGCAACGTAGTGACAAGCAGAACACGGCATTAGATAGCTCGAGACAAGCTCTATCGAAAGTATATCGGTCTTTTTTAGTCCAAATTGTTCAGGTTTTAGTTCAGTTCACGTTTTTTAGTTTAATTGAGGTCACCAGAGGTCAACAAAGATCAGATTTTCCAGTTTTAGGACTTTTCTCCAGAAATCCCCAAATATCACAGGAACTATGATAGCAGGAACAAACAAAAAAAGGCAATGGAAAGCTCTTGAGAAATGCGATCGCGAAAGTGTCCTCAGATTTGAGCTCAGATTAATAGTTTAGGCTCCAGAGGTCATCAAATGTCAAAAATGTTATTTTTTGGCAAATTCGTTTTCGCAAATAACTTGTTAACGAATACAGATAAGGCAATACGTTTGACGCAAACGTGTTTTTTTTTTCTCGTCAAGGCGCTTCGAATCATAATAATGTGGACTAGGTTAGGTCAACTGAGAAATTTGACCTCAGGTCAAGGTCAAGTGGTGACCCAAGTAGGTCATGTTGCATATTCGGTGACGTGTCTCGACGAGGCAAACACATTGGTACAGTTTTCACTTCTTTATCTTTAATATGTCGATAGTTATTGACAAAACAGTGTTGGCGGTCACGAAATTGACCTGACCTTAGGTCACCGATATACAAAATCCGAGATCAAGAAATTGTAGGTATTTATCACCTTATCAAATCCTGCAAGATTAAAACCGATAGGCCTACAACTATGGCTGCGGTACTACCACAAATGTTTTGGAGGTGGGGTCATCACGTGACCTGGTGTCACGAAATTGACCCGACCTTAGGTCCCGATATACAACATCCGAGATAAACGAATTGTTGGTACCTATGACCTTATGAAATCCTGTAAGTGTGATACCGAGCGGTCAAAAACTGTGGCTGTGGTACGACCGAAAACTTTGTTGGAGGTGGGGTCACGTGACCTAGCCTGGTGACCTGGCCTGAGATGACTCGAGGTAAAAAACATATACAATGTGGGTAATTGATGCCCGAACACCTGTGCCAAAAACGGCCCTGACCTGACCTGACCTGATAGGACACGAGCTCAATAATTTGACTTAATGTGGGTAGTTCATTTTCGAACAGGTATGCAAAAAATAGCGGCGCTGCGCGTCGTCGCTTTTGCGATATCCTCGAAAAACCAGAGTGGTGGGCGGATTTCGCCACCCCCCCCCCTCCAGGGCGCGTGTTAAGCTCGAAATGGCATAGAAGTCACGAATATACTAAACAGGATGAAGTACATTTGACAAGCCTATATACTTGTCGAAAAGTAACCTTGTCTACCAGTCAGTGACGCCAGACGCTAGTCAACCAGTCTTGAACTGCGAGTCGGGTTTACAGAACCTATTTCGCAGCGTTTTATTTCCGCCTGCCCTCCGACGTTCGTTCCCACAACAGGCAAGGTCAAAGGCGGTCCATGACACCTGCCGACGCCCTCTGTCTGACCCGCCGTGCCCAGTGACGTCACGACTGGCGCTATGACGTCACGGGGTCATGGGGCAGTCACTGGCTCGATTGGAGCGTGAGGGAGAGGGTCCCTCAGGTAGCCCGGGAGTCGTTATGTTCAGAGGCGGAAAGGGCGGGAGGGGGGGGGGGAGAGATCAGCCGAAATAGCTTATAAAAGAGATAGTTAGCACGTTGGTGATTAGTTAATAATTGCATTAGCGTCAGGATGACGTCAATATGACGTCAGTGTGTGGGAGTTCGCGGAGACAGACATGCGTGGGATAAATGGCACAAGCTCAACGAGTGTATGATTAGGCACACGCCAAATGACGCACAGCTATATATATATATATATGTATAGTGCAATTGTATTTATAGTTGATACATCCATGAATTGTAGGTTCACAAAATTAATGGCTCTTCGCCCTTGTCTTGCTTTGCCTTGATTTTCCTAGGATTATATCTTGCAAAAGATGCGAATATTGACAAAATATGATATTAAAATGGTATCGAATAATGCCCCCCCCCCCCCCGCAAAAAAAAAACAATAGTTTACATATCAAACCTTTTCCTTGTTTGTTTTTGTTTACCCAAAAACATCCCCAAATTGCAATCTTAACTTGCGCCGTGCCGACGGCGCGGGTTAATGTTCAGTTCAAAACAGATTAAAAAAAATCACTTCCTAATGCAGACACAGCGGCAATATTATTGGGATTGAGAAGCTTTCTATGTTACAGGTTTTACATTTTTGAATGGAATGAAGAAGAAGGAAGCTTTCTAAGTTTGGAGAGGCTGATTCTAAGGACATTTTCGTCTGGTGCCAATATCACGTGACGAACCCATGTGACATTGGAACCCGACCGTAATTAACAGGGGTTATATAATGGCGTTGCTGTGACTTGACGGACCGGAAATCAGACATTATTCAACTGATTTAGTGAACAACACTATTTACATACAGTTTTATCACTGCAGGACCTGAAACAATAACCATTCAATGACGCTAGTTGTCCAGGAAAGATGAGAAGCTTGACAGACCGGAAATCAGACAGTATGCAAGTGATTTAGTGAACAATACTATTTCCATAAAGTTTTATCACTGAAGGCCTAAATAAATATAGGAATATAGCACAAAGCCTAACTAATAAAATGTCAAAGGTTGAATAATCATCGAATGTTATGTTGTGTTTATTATTTACACAAAAAAACGTCTCTGCCTGTGCTTCATAATCATAGACTTCCGGCCGTTTTCACGTGATGTCAATTAAAACACTTGGACGATGAATGAGAACAAATACAAAATCGTGAGAACTTCATCCGGTCTTCCTTCTAAAATCGCCTCTGTCACACGGAGCATGTGAGCAAGTTTCCGCAAACAGAACAGACAAACACGGAACAGGAAAAACAGGAGCTACAGCATATCGATTATACTAATCAATGCCATTATAATTTAGGACAGAATTAACTTTCATTCATACAGTTTCGCATGCCGGCGATTTCCTTAGCGTTTCACTTTTGTGTCATCTACCCACCCAAACTAAGTCTCCTCATTAAATAGCCATGCGCATTAAATATCTGCGTTTGTGTGTTTGGTAAGGAAATGCTTGCTCTGCGCCGCTCAGGTCATTGGAAAAACAACAACAAAAATGGAAGGAACAACAACAACAACAAATGGAAGGAACAACAAGAACAACAAATGGAAGGAACAACAACAAATGGAAGGAACAGCAATAACAAATGGAAGGAACAACAACATCAACAAATTGAAGTAACAACAACAACAAATGGAAGGAAGAACAACAACAAATGGAAGGAACACCAACAACAAAAAATGGAAAGAACAATAATAGCAATTGGAAGGAACAACAATAACAAATGGAAGGAACAACAACAACAACAAATGGAAGGAACAACACAAACAAATGGAAAGAACAACAACATCACAAAATGGAAGGAATACGAAGAAAAATAGTAAAACTTAGCGACAGTGGTGTGATGATCGGCCGACGACTTATGGACTTTTGGTAATATAGTTTGTCTGCCTGCTAGTCAGAGCTGGGCATACTTTCGCTAATCCGTTAATCCGTTACTTAACGAGTTAACCTTTCTTTAACGTTTTAACGCTCTCGTTACATTGTATAATTATGAACGGAAACATTAACTTCCGTTAACTGTAAAGTTAATCCGTTAAGCCGTTAATTTGATTCCGTACTAAGAATCCAAAAGTGATTCTCCAGCTGATAATAATTGTCCATCAGTCGACAACATGTCGACACCGATCACATTCTATCCCGACTCTTCGGCAACGTCATCAACGCATTCCTGATACATTTTTATCAAACTGAGGTCGGGCGGGCGTCGGGTGTCGGGCACACCACACCAGAGCGCGAGAACGTGATCCAGCTGTACCGCACCAGAGCGCGAGAACGTGATCCAGCTGTACCGCACCAGAGCGCGAGAGCGTGATCCAGCTCTACCGCATCAGAGCGCGAGAACGTGATCCAGCTGTACCGCATCAGAGCGCGAGAACGTGATCCAGCTGTACCACACCAGACGGCGAGAATGTGATCCAGCTGTACCGCATCAGAGCGCGAGAACGTGATCCAGCTGTACCACACCAGACGGCGAGAATGTGATCCAGCTGTACCGCATCAGAGCGCGAGAACGTGATCCAGCTGTACCACACCAGAGGGCGAGAACGTGATCCAGCTGTACCGCATCAGAGCGCGAGAACGTGATCCAGCCCCCTCATTTCTCCTGGCGGGGACAGGAGGCAGCAACTGGGCGTTTGAGCGTTAACCCTCGCCCTACGGGAGCTTTTTTCACCTTCGCCCTAGGGGGAGGGGGGGGGGGCTGACAGGCCCCTTTGTTTACCTCCAAACCAAGCAACTTAGAGCAATGCGGTAAGAACCAGGATGTTGCCTGGCATGAGAGGAATCTAATAGTCTGCGATTTTTAGGTTTCAGGTGAACGGATGACCTTCCAGGTCAAGTGAATGACCTCGGATTTACCACGTCCAGAACAGCGATTTTGCTGTTCAGAAAACCTCAAAATTAGAAATAGATAAATGTAAATAAAACGCATGTTTCTAGACCAGTTTTAGCTCAGAGATATAGAAAAGGTAATTATTTGTTCGTATCTCGTTAAAAAAAGTCAAAAAAAGTTATTTTTAAAAATGACGTCATCAGTTTCTTACACTTAGGTAGCACTTAGAGACCAGTCAAAAATGAAGATATTGTTTTGAAATTTTGTTTGGGTATTGTCCATACTCAGTTATCTCACATATATTCCGTTTTTTTTTAAAATTTCTTTGAAGGTTTTGATGTTGTGGGGATTTAAAAAAAACTATTTTTTAATTTTAGGGGTCAAAAACCCAAAATGTTGAAAATCCGAGATTGCCATTTTAAAGAGAATGCCATTTTGTATGTTTGGTGATTTGCGCTTGCAATTTACTTTGAAACTCTGTTTTCTACGATTTTTCAAATATTTCTAATTTTGTACCAACATGACGTCATCAAAACGTCATTATTTCCCAAATTTCTCAACCAATTTCAACGATTTTTTTCTTCAGCATACGTATAATTGTTGTTAACTCAGCTACCAAAAATGTCAGCAAGATGCACTGCATGTGTCAAAAGTTATTCAAGAAAAACCTCAGGGGGGAGGGGGCCTGTCAGGCCCCCCCGTAGGGCGAGGGTTAAAACCCTACTAGACCATTGGGTTCCCATGTTAAATTGACGATTTCCAGATGAGGCCGACTCGTAACCTATGGGACAAATGTTGGACCTATTTTTTAGACCAGATAGCTACAAGCCTTGGTTTTAATGTTTCCGTTGACCATTTTTCGACATTCCTGACGAAAAGGGATCAAATGGGCTTGGGCGATAACCAATGTCGAAACGGCCATTGCCGACCGTGGGTTCGAATCCCAGAGGCACTAAATATGTTTACATTGAAGCCAATGCTAGGCTCCCCATGATTAATGTTGGCCGTCTCTTTCCATCTCACACCGCCCTGATTGACCTCTAGTTGGTGACCCGTGATGTTACAGAGACCAAACTAGGTCAGACAGATCAAGGGTGCGTTCTTTGCGTCGATTCCCGATACCGAAATCCCCGGAATCCCCGGCGAGCGTAAGCCGTTGCGTTCTGAACGGCATTTCCCCTTTCCGTGGCACATTTGTAGAAAACGCGCCATTATTAAACGCGTTAGATTTCAATACACAATACGATTCATCACATCTACCCATGGACGCCGCCATCTTGCCGACATGGACACCGTCATCTGCTGGCAGGGACCGGCGGGGACCGGCGGGCACAGCTTTCCCGATTCCTCGTTTCTGCGCGGAATTCCCGGGAATCCCCGGCGCGGAAAACAGTCAAGAACGTACTTTCCCGGGGATTCCCGGAATCCCCGCGGGAATGTGCGCAAAAAACGCGGCCCAAGTAGCTCCCAATAGTGAGCGGTGCGCCGCCGCAGTTATGTAGTTGTATCGCTTTTTGACGGCAAAAACCTAATTATCGCCTTTATCACAGCCCGACCTTTTACAGCTTCTACCATTGTCCGCTATTTTAAACAATGATCAATCCTGAAGCATTCGTGATTCTCTTCAACCTCACTGCGAAGTTTGACTTCCTTTTGCACTTTGCGAAAGTCGAAACTGGAAACGGCAGTCCCGAATTAGTTAACGGATTAACGATAACTTCCATTTTTTATGAGTGTTAACGAAGACAACTAATATTAATAAATATATTAAAAAAAATAGGACTAATATTAACGGAAGTTAAAAATTTAGTTAACGATGCCCAGCTGTGATGCCAGGCAAAGCTGCGACTGCGGGTGACTCATCGACGAGGGCGGTCACCTCTCCTGTAAGGCCTAGTAACCGCTCACATGCCCCGTGACCGGTGGCCACCAGTCCCGGGTTAACGTGAGTGTCAGGAGCTGGCCACCAGTCCCGGGTTAACGTGAGTGTCAGGAGCTGGCCACCAGTCCCGGGTTAACGTGAGTGTCAGGAGCTGGCCACCAGTCCTGGGTTAACGTGAGTGTCAGGAGCTGGCCACCAGTCCCGGGTTAACGTGAGTCATGAGTGGGAGGAGCTGGCCACCAGTCACGGGTTAACGTGGCTGTGAGGAGCTGGCCACCAGTCCCGGGTTAACGTGGGTGTGAGCAGCTGGCCACCAGTCTCGGGTTAACGTGGGTGTGAGGAGCTGGCCACCAGTCCCAGGATAAAATAGATCTGCTAAAGGATCGAGAAACAGCGAATGGAACGAATACATGAAGGAAATCACACGCCAAATGGAAACATCAACAATACAGCAGTATGTTGGCCTTAGTGCCCTACCCCATGCTACCCATGCCAGTGCTTAGACGACCAAAAAGGGTGCTCCCTGGTGACTCCCCTCCCCCCCCCCCCCCCCTCGTCATGCCCGCACCTGCGACACACTTCCTCTTACCGGGACCTGTACCACAGTATTGTTCCTCAGCGTCCGGTATGAGTACAGTGGCACCACGGGCTTGGCTCCGTTCCTGGACACAATCGGCCCAGGTGGCGTCTGTTGTTTCCTTCTTCTGCCGCCAGTTCGCGCCACCGTCCGCTGCCCGAAACGATGATTGTTCGCGGGTTGGCCGCCTGGCGGCGCTGGCGGCGACTGGATGAAGTTCTGAACCTGAGCTTGCGGCAGGCTAGCGCTCGGGTACTGGTCCCCAGCATAGGCGGCGCTGTTGTAGGGGTAGGGTTGGTACTGTGCGCCAGTGCCGGAGAAGCCAGATAGCTGGCTGTACTGGGCGGGGTTCGTTGCCATGGTTACAGTCCGAAGAGTCTGGGAGATTGGCTGAGGTTTCGCCAAGGTAGTCGCCAAGGTTTTGGCTATTATATCGACCAGTTCTGGGCGCCTGTCCTGCCAAGTTCTGGGTTCTTGATGCTGACGAAACCTGGATTGTCAGGTCTTTTAGATTCAGGTGCTACAGACTTCTCGGTTCTTGAATTTCGCTAGTCGATGGCGAGGAGAATTCAAGTTAGACCAGACCTGACCAGACCAGACCACGCAGACCAGCTCTTTGCGGGAAGAGCTCAAGTCAGATCAGTTTTGCTGCGCTCAAGTCAGACCAGGTTTAGTAGGAGAGTCAGTCCCCTCAAGTCAAACCAGGTTTGGTGGGGGAGCTCGAGTCAGACCAGGTCTGGTGGGGAGGAGTTCAAGTCAGACCAGGTCTGGTGAGGCGAGCTCAAGTCAAACCAGGTCTGGTGGGGGAGCTCGAGTCAGACCAGGTCTGGTGGCGAGGAGTTCAAGTCAGACCAGGTCTGGTGAGGCGAGCTCAAGTCAAACCAGGTCTGGTGAGGCGAGCTCAAGTCAAACCAGGTCTGGTGGGGGAGCTCGAGTTCGAGTCAGACCAGGTCTGGTGGGGAGGAGCTCAAGTCAGACAAGGTCTGGTGGGGAGTTTAAGACAGAGCAGATCTGGTGGTCGAGAGTCAGAGAGAGGAGAGAGTTTCACAGAGGTACAGGTTCCCTCCCTCCCAACGTCCGCAGTTTGTGCTCTGTAATTCAACCGACGCGTTTGTTTTGAGTTGTGCTTTGAATGCAATACATGTAGGTATAACATTAATGATAAGAACAAGATGTCAACGTAGTCGACGGTCCTTCGCTAACTCTTTTGAACTTGGTAAACTTTTCCCTATGCACTGGTATGTTGATATAAAAACGTGGAAATGGTAGACGTCGATAACATTCGGATGTATAGTTGATTATGCACTTGTCAATTACGTCCACGTGCCATCGGCGCAACTGGATTTTACTGATCATTTTGCAAATGGCAAACGCATCATAACCATGCCGCAAATGCAGTTGTAAATTACATATCCCGCTTCAATTGGGACATGGAGTTTATTCAAATCAAATCCTTTCAGAGATTTATCATCATTTCATCATCACCATTCATCATTATCATAATCAAAGTTTTTGGTGCAATGTATGTCAGTTTAGTTAACATCATTCCATATCACGAAAGCAAACTATCGGAGAGTCGGGACAGGTCTTTGCCCTAGTTCTTGGCTGGCACCAGCGCCGCCTGCACCGACCAGCCAACACTGTCGGCGTGTGGCGCTAGTGGAGGGTCGAGGCCATTCAATTGCAAACCGGCACGCTCAGTACATCTGCTGATGGGGTTGGCGCACTCAGATGGCCATTAACCGAGTAAGGTCGTGAGAAAAGGTGGTGTTATGCAAGTAATCATCAGGGGAATGAGGCGAAAGGATTGCGAACATGAGCGGTGAGACTTGTAAGGCCATTTAATATAGTGAAATATGTGATGTGCTATTTGTGGTTACTGGTCAGCTGGTGTAAGCACTCGAGCCACCCTCAGTCAATATCTTGAAATCTGCGCAATTTGAATTAGTATTTTCGCGTTTACAGTTTGTTTGATATGCTAGAAGCCTGCTATGAAAACCGGCAGCCGATGCTCGGGCGCACCGAAGTGCACCGAAGTTTGTTTTAGCAAAACATTACTGACTGACTGACAAACTAGCAAACTAACTAACTCAGTTACTAACTAACTCAGCTACGAACTAACTCAGTTACGAACTAACTCAGTTACTAACTAACTCAGTTACGAACTAACTAACTCAGTTACGAACTAACTAACTCAGTTACTAACTAACTCAGCTACGAACTAACTCAGCTACCGACTAACTCAGTTACTAACTAACTCAGTTACTAACTAACTCAGTTACTAACTAACTCAGTTACTAAGTCACTCAGTTACTAACTAACGCAGTTACTAACTAACTCAGCTACTAACTAACTCAGTTACCAACTAACTCAGTTACTAACTAACTCAGTTACTATCTAACTCAGTTACTAACTAACTCAGCTACCAACTAACTCAGCTACCAACTAACTCAGTTACTAACTAACTCAGTTAATAACTAACTCAGTTACCAACTAACTAAGTTACCAACTAACTCAGTTACCAACTAACTCAGTTACTAACTAACTCAGTTACTAACTAACTCAGTTACCAACTAACTCAGTTACTAACTAACTCAGTTACTAACTAACTCAGTTACTAACTAACTCAGTTACTAACTAACTCAGTTACTAACTAACTCAGTTACCAATTAACTCATTTACCAACTAACTCAGTTACTAACTAACTCAGTTACTAACTGACTGAGGTAAAGTGGCTATACCATTAAAGTAGAGGTGCTGGAGTGCATTGGGGTTGGTAACTAGATCTCATCTTGATATATCTAATAGAGAACCACTTAAAGACAAATACTCGACTAATGTAAACATAGATATTGCAACCATTAAACATACAGCAACTGATAAATGTAGTCATATTAACGAACAATTTATGGACACCAATGTGAAATGCGAAAACTAATTTTGCTGTTGACATATCTCATTTAGTATCTTGGTAGTTAGCCCTTCATTTATATTATCGATCAAGGTATGTTCCTTGAGATTGTTTAACCTAGAGCGCTAAAGTAGATACATGCCACATATAATCGAACAGAACAATTAATCATGGAAATCGACAAATTAAAAGGCTTGGCGCAGGTCAGGTTTCTGAATTCTGATGGCCATTGGGTCAGGTCTGACGAGCCAAGGCCAACGTGATTTAAGAAGTGAGTTATAGCCTCACGGTATCATTTGTTTATTGCTGATGTAAATGAGACATTGGGTGAGCATTTAATGTTTATAGGCTTGTATTAGTGTTCGCCACGTGCCCACCAATCCCCAGCCCGGCCCAGCCCAGGTCCATAAACACCAAGCCCAGGCCCGGACCAGGCCCGGTCAACTTTAGAATATTGAGGCCCAGGCCCGTCCGGCCCGTTCAGATTAAGCATATCTATATATATAAACTAGAATGTAACCTAACTTGACCTCTCCGTGACGTCATAGGTCACCATAATGGGGTCAATGAGACGTTTCTAGCTGAATGGCGTTTAATCATCCCGATCCGACTGCTGGTGCCTGATATATCGCTTCGACGACCGCGATTCTCGCCGCCATCTTCGATTTCAAATCCATATAGCTCAAAATTTTACCAACCGATTTGTTTTGTGTGTGTCAAGCGATCCGGTATTGTGTTGGCTTAAATGTCACGAAGTAATAGTGGCCTGAATCTTTTCGTTTACGAGTTATTTACGAAAAACATGTGCCGCTGTATTCGCCTCCAACCGGACTGCTATAGTATGACGTCACGACTAATTCGGCCAATCATCATCCAGTTTTTTTTCTTCGATTTTTTTAATGGACTAATTG
Organism: Chirona hameri; assembly: GCA_036785665.1. Classification (NCBI taxonomy): domain Eukaryota; kingdom Metazoa; phylum Arthropoda; class Thecostraca; order Balanomorpha; family Balanidae; genus Chirona; species Chirona hameri. Next base: position 20,799 of record JAXIVJ010003633.1, on the reverse strand, counting down.
TTTTGAATGAAGAAAATGGAACAGTGTAATGTGTAAAAAATGCGCTTCCAACGAATATACATTAACTCCAGTTTGTTTGATATTACAGTTTGTTTGATATGCAATATCACAAATTTTCCACCTATGAGCAGTGCCATTATAATTTACATAACATCATAATAATTGATTTGAACTTTCTAGCAATACAACAAGGGAAATAAACAACCATATATTTCCGATATACAATGACTTCCGGCACGGCCATTTAATGCTACATTTAACGTAGTTTTGGCATGATGTCATAAACAACGTGCACAATTTTAATTTCACTCGATAAGGTGTCGTGTGTCTTTTGATCATTTGCCATAGCCGACAGAATATGCAGTGTTTTCCCTTCCAAGTGTCTGCAAACCATGTCTACAAGCAACGGGTTTTCTCTTTATACTCTTGTTCGGGACACTAACTTCTTATACATTTATGTTCAAATCTGTTGGTGGAATTGGAGCACATGCACTGTCATTACGCAACTTCGTCCATTACTTAAAATAACTAAGAATGTTAACCGATTGATTTTAAATATGAATATGTTCATTGGCCCACAACTAGGCGGCACGTCGAACGTTGACGCTGAACAAGGATTTCGACACAAGCAAAAATACGTTTCGGGCCGGCAAAATCGGTCAACCGCTGAATACAGCCAGTGATCGGCCGCCGTACTGACTATACTGTGGATCTAATGCGCTATTAAACATACAAATAGTGTTGTATGAAACATGGTGTTGAGCCTGCTATACCAGTATGATATGATTCAGTAAGTCCGATGTATCCGATTTCTTACCGGTACATGCGGCGGTGGTTAGTGCCAGTCAGGAATATAGGGCACGGAGCGGGCGGTGTCGACGCGACTCTGCGTATATGTTGGCAGAAAGGAGGGGCTGACTGGGGTGGAAAAGGAGGGGAGGGGGGGGGGGGCACTGGGGTGGAAATTTATCAAGTATTTGTTGAACGTTAGTACTGGAAGGAAAATGAGTTGGAATTGAAAATGAAATGCTAATTCAAGTCAATTTCCACATTTTCTGATCTAGTAGTCAGAACAAAATACATTAGATGTAATAGATGGATTATATAATGGAAATAACGGATGGATATAATGGTGTATTTATCAATGAATTTCGGACCCTGTTTCCGTTTTCCTTCAGTGTTGTTCCATCCGCCAGAGGAGAAATAATAGTCGACCCGCACTTTGCTCCTGATATCACTCTCCTGATATCACTCTCCTGATATCACTCTCCTGATATCACTCGAGATGTAACCTCTGCTTGATTAACATTTCAAACACACCCAAGGGCCTTTTGAAACTTTGCATAATGAATACTATGGCATCTGTTTCGGATCCGTAATCCATTCAGATGTGAAGCTCGGCTTATTTTGTACTACATGCTTTTATTTGATTACTGTTCCGATATGGGTTTTGAATGCACGAAGTATTTGACTCATGAATTAAAGCACCAAAGCAGAACACACTTTCAGATATCATTATTATTTTGTTGCCTGATTTTTCCTTAGATTCAGACGTAAAAAAGCAGGTTAATGCTTAGTAAGAAGCACGCTATGCAGGCTATAGTGGTAGTAGGATATGGCTATGGTGGTACAAATGAGCAACTAACACTTCGACATAAAAGCCACCATGTCGACATTGCAATGAACTTTAAAAGAAATACAAAACTAAATGTAACCTATTACTGTGGTATTTAGCGTTATGCATACGCTTTCATTAACCATAAATCAAACAGCCTGAATATGGTACCCAATTTGACATGATAAACGATCTTAGATCCGCTCTCGTCGCGGATACAATCAACTACTTGGCCGCTGGCCATGTTGCGATTGTGCATTTCAGCACTGTAGCTCGCCACAGGTTCAATCTAAAGACGCCGACAGCATGCACACCAACACACCCAAGGCGCAGGTGAGACGGCCACTCAAGGGGACCGATGGAAACGGGACGGCTCTGGAACGATGGAAACGGACGCAATGCATGCTAGGGTGCTGTGCTATTGGGTTAATGACGCTACTGTGGGGCTTACATGGGTGGGCTACAGTGGGAGCCTACAGTGTCCACCTACAGTGGGGGCCCACAAATGACATAAAGTGTCGATCTACAGTCGGGCCTACAGTGAGGTATACAGTGTCGATCTACAGTGGGGCCTACATTGAGGTATACAGTGTCGATCTACAGTGGGGCCAACATTGAGGTATACAGTGTCGATCTACAGTGGGGCCTACAGTGAGGTATACAGTGTCGATCTACAGTGGGGCCAACATTGAGGTATACAGTGTCGATCTACAGTGGGGCCTACATTGAGGTATAAAGTGTCGATCTACAGTGGGGCCAACATTGAGGTATACAGTGTCGATCTACAGTGGGGCCTACATTGAGGTATAAAGTGTCGATCTACAGTGGGGCCAACATTGAGGTATAAAGTGTCGATCTACAGTGGGGCCTACAGTGAGGTATACATTATCGATTTACAGTGGGGCCTACATTGAGGTATAAAGTGTCGATATACAGTGGGGCCAACATTGAGGTATAAAGTGTCGATCTACAGTGGGGCCTACATTGAGGTATAAAGTGTCGATCTACAGTGGGGCCTACAGTGAGGTATACAGTGTCGATCTACAGTCGGGCCTACAGTGAGGTATACAGTGTCGATCTACAGTGGGGCCAACATTGAGGTATAAAGTGTCGATCTACAGTGGGGCCTACATTGAGGTATACAGTGTCGATCTACAGTGGGGGCCAACATTGAGGTATATGTTGGCAGAAAGGAGGGGCTGACTGGGGTGGAAAAGGAGGGGAGGGGGGGGGGCACTGGGGTGGAAATTTATCAAGTATTTGTTGAACGTTAGTACTGGAAGGGAAATGAGTTGGAATTGAAAATGAAATGCTAATTCAAGTCAATTTCCACATTTTCTGATCTAGTAGTCAGAACAAAATACATTAGATGTAATAGATGGATTATATAATGGAAATAACGGATGGATATAATGGTGTATTTATCAATGAATTTCGGACCCTGTTTCCGTTTTCATTCAGTGTTGTTCCATCCGCCAGAGGAGAAAATAATAGTCGACCCGCACTTTGCTCCTGATATCACTCTCCTGATATCACTCTCCTGATATCACTCTCCTGATATCACTCTCCTGATATCACTCGAGATGTAACCTCTGCTTGATTAACATTTCAAACACACCCAAGGGCCTTTTGAAACTTTGCATAATGAATACTATGGCATCTGTTTCGGATTCGTAATCCATTCAGATGTGAAGCTCGGCTTATTTTGTACTACATGCTTTTATTTGATTACTGTTCCGATATGGGTTTTGAATGCACGAAGTATTTGACTCATGAATTAAAGCACCAAAGCAGAACACACTTTCAGATATCATTATTATTTTGTTGCCTGATTTTTCCTTAGATTCAGACGTAAAAAAGCAGGTTAATGCTTAGTAAGAAGCACGCTATGCAGGCTATAGTGGTAGTAGGATATGGCTATGGTGGTACAAATGAGCAACTAACACTTCGACATAAAAGCCACCATGTCGACATTGCAATGAACTTTAAAAGAAATACAAAACTAAATGTAACCTATTACTGTGGTATTTAGCGTTATGCATACGCTTTCATTAACCATAAATCAAACAGCCTGAATATGGTACCCAATTTGACATGATAAACGATCTTAGATCCGTTCTCGTCGCGGATACAATCAACTACTTGGCCGCTGGCCATGTTGCGATTGTGCATTTCAGCACTGTAGCTCGCCACAGGTTCAATCTAAAGACGCCGACAGCATGCACACCAACACACCCAAGGCGCAGGTGAGACGGCCACTCAAGGGGACCGATGGAAACGGGACGGCTCTGGAACGATGGAAACGGACGCAATGCATGCTAGGGTGCTGTGCTATTGGGTTAATGACGCTACTGTGGGGCTTACATGGGTGGGCTACAGTGGGAGCCTACAGTGTCCACCTACAGTGGGGGCCCACAAATGACATAAAGTGTCGATCTACAGTCGGGCCTACAGTGAGGTATACAGTGTCGATCTACAGTGGGGCCTACATTGAGGTATACAGTGTCGATCTACAGTGGGGCCAACATTGAGGTATACAGTGTCGATCTACAGTGGGGCCTACAGTGAGGTATACAGTGTCGATCTACAGTGGGGCCAACATTGAGGTATACAGTGTCGATCTACAGTGGGGCCTACATTGAGGTATAAAGTGTCGATCTACAGTGGGGCCAACATTGAGGTATACAGTGTCGATCTACAGTGGGGCCTACATTGAGGTATAAAGTGTCGATCTACAGTGGGGCCAACATTGAGGTATAAAGTGTCGATCTACAGTGGGGCCTACAGTGAGGTATACATTATCGATCTACAGTGGGGCCTACATTGAGGTATAGTGTCGATATACAGTGGGGCCAACATTGAGGTATAAAGTGTCGATCTGCAGTGGGGCCTACATTGAGGTATAAAGTGTCGATCTACAGTGGGGCCTACAGTGAGGTATACAGTGTCGATCTACAGTCGGGCCTACAGTGAGGTATACAGTGTCGATCTACAGTGGGGCCAACATTGAGGTATAAAGTGTCGATCTACAGTGGGGCCTACATTGAGGTATACAGTGTCGATCTACAGTGGGGGCCAACATTGCGGTATACATTATCGATCTACAGTGGGCCTACAGCGAGGTATAAAGTGCCGATCTACAGTGGGCCTACGGTGAGGTATAAAGTGTCCACCTACAGTGAGGACTTCAGTGGCAGTAAATAGAGTGCGCTGCAGAGGGGCTTACATTGGATAATACAGTGTGGACCTACAGTCGGCACGTTCGACAGCCCGCCCGCAGTTGAGAATTGAGACCTTCGTTGTCTTCCAAGGAAACTGACTCGAACAGCGGAGGCAAACACTATTGTGGAAATGAGATAATCTTTACCATAGCAGTTATATACCGCAATGTGCGCAATGGGTGGTGTACAGTTGTGCGGCACATTTGTTAAAGTTAATCTCAATATATTGTCAATTAGGATACTGGAGATACGATTATATGTTCCTTGTAATGTCATAAATATAACATATGCATGCAGCGAGTTAGCAATATATAGGAATACGCGTCATAATTTTAGAACAATAATGTGCTAGCAAAAAACCATACTAGGTCAGTTCGACAATTTAAACATCAGGTACAACAACAGGTATAAACCCCGAGGATATAGGTTATAACCCAACTTTACCATATCACTGCACATTAACCACAACAGGTACTACAGTATGCGATACCTAACTACAGTATGCAATACACCTAACTACAGTATGCGATACCTAACTACAGTATGCGATACCTAACTACAGTATGCGAGACCCAACTACAGTATGCGATACCTAACTACAGTATGCGATACCTAACTACCGTATGCGATACCTAACTACAGTATGCGATACCTAATTACCGTATGCGATACCTAAGTACAGTATGTGATACCTAACTATCGTATGCGAGATACCTAACTACAGTATGCGATACCTAACTACCGTATGCGATACCTAACTACAGTATGCGATACCTAATTACCGTATGCGATACCTAACTACCGTATACGATACCTAATTACCGTATGCGAGATACCTAACTACAGTATGCGATACCTAATTACCGTATGCGATACCTAACTACAGTATGCGATACCTAACTATCGTATGCGAGATACCTAACTACCGTATGCGATACCTAACTACCGTATGCGAGATACCTAACTACAGTATGCGATACCTAACTACAGTATGCGATACCTAACTACCGTATGCGAGATACCTAACTACCGTATGCGATACCTAATTACCGTATGCGAGATACCTAACTACCGTATGCGATACCTAAGTACAGTATGCGATACCTAACTACAGTATGCGATACCTAACTATCGTATGCGAGATACCTAACTACCGTATGCGCTACCTAACTACAGTATGTGATACCTAACTACCGTATGCGATACCTAACTACCGTGTGGAGGTGCCTCTAACCACACGGAAGGCAATATGGTTGAGTTGTGGTCGTTCTAAGAATCGCCACTGGTAATGCTGACGTGCTATGCGGTGTGGTTATTGCCTGCGGTGGTCTGACCACAGACCTTGTGACCATCTGACCATGTCTGGAGACCACGGAAGGGAGCTGCTGTCCCCAGACCACCGACCACACGCATACAAATGAAGCAAGGAAATTACGAACGGGAAACACAAAAACCCATGCCATATGGACAATTCAACCCACTGAAAGGGACTCAAAGCAATTTTATATGAGACGTTTTAAGGAAAAAAACTATGAAACATGAATTTGTACCACATGTTATAAATCACCAGTCCGTAGATATGTTGCTCCGGGCTATGACATGTCCCCGTGGCACGTGCCACAGAAGGGCAGGGCGGGGACTGCCCAAGTGCTGACCACGTTTATAGGAGGTGATTTGCATTCGCAGTGGACTCAGGGCCACCTTTTCTTCTAGTCAGGGTTAGTTCGGCAAACGGGAACGGCCGTGGTATCCGGTCTAGTTTGGGACACGAATGTTGTGGTCAGTTGAATTCCGGGTTAACACTGAAAAGCATGACAGTCAGGTTCTCGTCTACATTATAGGAATCGCGAGGACGAGATTGAAAACTGGACTCTGCTATTATTTTAAATGGTGATGGCAATGACAATTTCAGGAGAACAATGAGTGGCTTGCTCGTCAATATTATCGGTCTTGCAGGACGAAACTGGAAAAATTGGGAATTTAATTGACATATTGAAATAAATTGAATGGAATGTAATTGAAAATGGAATTGAATTGAATTGAAAATATAATTGAATTTAATTTAATTGAAAATACAATTGAATTTAATTGAATTGAAAATATGATTGAATTGAATTGGCATTTGAATTGAAAATTACATTGAAAATTGCATTGAATTGAACATTGAATTGAATGGAAATCTTAATTGAATTGAAAATTACATTGAATTGAACATCGATTTTAATTGAAAATTTAATTGAGTTGAAAATTGAATTGAATTGAAAATTTAATTTAATTGACAATTGAATTGAATTGAAAATGGAATTAAATTGAAAATGTAATTAAATTGACAATTTAATTAAATTGAAAATTGAATTAAATGGAAAATTGAATTAAATGGAAAATTGAATTGAACTGAAAATTGCAAATTGAAGCCTGGATTTACCCTAATGATAATGTGACAGACAACGTTGATGATTTTAATTAATGATGTTTCGACTACTACATTCAGTACTGCGCCCCGGTTTACAACGACTCTACGTAGACGTAGTTTACGTATTCATAGCGGTAACTACGTGCGTGTGAAGTATGCACGGTTCATATAGCGTGCGGGCCAGGCTCACCTGAACTTGACATAGTCTAGTTCCCATCTCTGAGAAACTGTCTATCTCGCCGGGGGTGCCTCTCACTATGAACCGCGCTCCCGCACTCTCGCCACCAGAAAGTCGGAACCGAAACTCGACCAGGCAGGTCAGGTCAGTCCAAGTGAGGTCAGTCCAGGACAGACCAGGTCAGGTCAGGTCAGGTCTGATCAGTTTAGGTCAGGTCAGTTCAGGTCAGGTCCGGTCAAGACAGGCCAGGCCAGGCCAGGTCCGGTCCGGTCAGGTCAGATCTGATCAGTTTAGGCCAGGTCCGGTAAAGACAGGCCAGGTCCGGTCAGATCAGGTCCAGTCAGGTCAGCTCAGGGCGGTTCAGGTCAGCTCAGGACGGTTCAGGTCAGCTCAGGACGGTTCAGGTCAGCTCAGGACGGTTCAGGTCAGCTCAGGGCGGTTCAGGTCAGCTCAGGACGGCTCAGGTCAAGACAGGCCAGGCCAGGTCAGTCCAGGTCCGTTCAGGTCTGATCGGGACGGTTCAGGTCAGCTCAGGACGGTTCAGGTCAGCTCAGGACGGTTCAGGTCAGCTCAGGACGGTTCAGGTCAGCTCAGGACAGTTCAGGTCTGATCGGGCCATGTCTGATCGGTTCAGGTCCGGTCAGGTCAGGCAAGGTCAGATCAGGTTACCGCTAGTCACCACTTCACTTCTCCTTCCTCAAGCAGTCCAGTACACCACGCTCACCGTCACTCTCACTCACACTCTCACACTCTCACTGTCACTCTCAATTCGCCCGGCACGCTGCCTGTTCCACACTCTGCGCTCACTCCGCAAGCCTCAGGGTCCGCCAAGATCACACTGGATCCCGCAGATCACCGCAGGTCACCAGAGGTCACCAGAGGTCACCAGAGGTCTGCGGGCAGTGGCACGTGCGGCCGGCGGCAGCGTCAACGAGCAACTGACTCGCACCTCCGTACGAAGCTGGAACTCCCCGCTGTACAGTCTCCGTGACGAGGCGAGGCAGCGCGAGCCTGAAGGTTAGCCCCGACCACGCCCCGCCTCGCGTCTCGGGAGACTCGAGCTCAGCGCCGAGTCCGACTCGGGGGTGTCACAGGTGTGGTGGGCACACGCACGCTGGAATATAGGCCAGAAATGGCGCCATATGAGGCACGGGGAGACACACGAAGACACGGGGAGATACCCGAAGACACGGGGAGACACACGAAGACACGGGGAGACACGGGAGACACACGAAGACACGGGGAGACACACGAAGATACGAGGAGACACACGAAGACATGGGAGACACCCGATGACACGGGGAGACATCCGAAGACACGGGGAGACACCCGAAGACACGGGGAGACACCCGAAGACACGGGGAGACACCCGAAGACACGGGGAGACACTCGAAGACACGGGGAGACACACGAAGACACGGGGGACACACGGAGACACGGGGAGACACACGAAGATACGAGGAGACACCCGAAGACACGGGGAGACACACGAAGACACGGGGAGACACCAGAAGAGACGGGGAGACGCACAAAGACACGGGGAGACACCTGAAAACACGGGGAGACACCCGAATACACAGAGAGACACACGAAGACACGGGGAGACACCCGAAGAGACGGAGATACACACGAAGACACGGGGAGACACACGAAGACACGGGGAGACACCCGAAGAGACGGAGAGACACACGAAGACATGGGGAGACACACAGATACATTTGAAGACATTCAGGGAGACACGCCGGGACACACGGAGACACGCCGAGACAACGGAGACAACGGAGATGACGGATACACCGGAGACACGCGGATAGACGCGAAGAGACCCAGCTACATCCCGAGAGACGGTTGTGGTTGGTGGAGGCTTCGGAGGTGTGGTGGTGACATATCACGTGACATTGGTGGCGAGATATGCTGGGAGGAGGAATTCACGTCACGTGACGGTTTTGTACACAGGTGTGAAGGAAAAGGCCATGTCACGTGACATTGGTAGTAGCGCAGGTGTGAAGGAGGGAACCATGTCACGTGACATTTGTAGTAGCGCAGGTGTGACAGTGAGAGGCCATGTCACGTGACATTTGTAGTAGCGCAGGTGTGACAGTGAGACTATTTCACGTGTTTGTGGTGGAAAGACTGGTTAGAATGGCATGTTTATATCATGGCAAGACATTTTTTATCATGGCAAGACATAATGCCAATAAATGTGGCAGGGATGTAGGAACGTCGCGAAAAGTGTGGGCCAGTGAAACTTTAATCTCGTATTGCGAGAAACCCAACCCTCTATGGAAGATTTCTTTGCAAATTGGGTCTCTTCTGGTCTTAGCGAACCTTTTGCCATCAAACATTTTACTCAACAGGCAAAATAAAATATTTCAGCAAAAATGTGGCCGAAAAATGAGGGGCCATGGCCTCTCCTCCATGGCCTTCCTACGCCTATGAAATTTGGTAATGTCAAGCCAAAGATTGCGAAACCTTGACAAAAGTCGACTTGGTAAAACGATGGGGATGGATACAATATCAGTTCCTTTCCAATTTGGTTGTGGCCATAACTAGTAAAGAAAACAAAGTTTCTGTCAAGCAAAAACATTGTCAGCTTTGTATTGACCTATAGACTGTAAAACCCTTCAACATGCTGAATGCGCTGAAGGGTATTGCAAAATACAAGGCAATCTTGTAGTAACTGGTTTAGGCTGGGTGAAACCGACGAACAGCCTCAAATTACCAGCTGTTTGCAGTTGATTCTGCCCCAAATGAGCACCGAAATTACGGCACAATTTCTGCCGTATTTAGCGGCTTTCGAAGTGTTAGGTACGAAGATAACGATTAATTGCAGAATAAATTTTCGCCCCCTCCCGCCCCCGCATTACTTACGACAGAGATTTAACACCTGTCTGAAAAGCTGAGGTAAGTTGTGGTAATGTCTTTTGTATGCGCGTGTTATTCACGAGTCACGACACAGACAGTGTCTCCCTTTTCTGACATCAATATGGAACGATACTCTATTTATATATGTCGCTATTAGTTGAAATATTGAAGACTCAAAGTCGGAGTGCATTAGTGGCTTGTTGATACATAAGCGCATTGCAGAGTGGGTTAGTAGTAGCTACTTCATCACCTTGCCACTGAAGTGCCCATTATTTCACCCCAATTGCAGACAGTTTTAGGTTTACATCATTTTCATCTTCATTAGTTTCATCATTCTATTAAGTATTTCAATTGTTATAGTTAGCATGGCAATGTAAAATTGGCCACAATAATATTCAAAGCATAACAGTGTGTTACTTCAGTTCACACACTGGTTGACCAATATTCTGCCCAATAATTGCAACATTTTATTTGGACAAATGGTAACAGAGCCCAGAGGTGATAATTTTTGTCTTTTAGGACATGCTGCATCCTCGACAACATCATGATGGAGAGGGTGACCGGTTCCGTCGTGGGAGTGTGCGGTACCATTGTTGGCTTCCGCCAGAGGCCAGCAGAACAAGAACATCTGCTTAAAGCTGTGGTGGTGGTGTGCAGGCCTGCTTCCACAGGATGGGCAGAGCTTGTTTGCCTTGTTCAATGAGGTCCCATTTCCTACGGGTGCCCATGTGTAAAGAGTGGTGAAGTATTGGATTCAAGGTCATGCCGATTGTGATGCAATTTTCTCTCTGCGTTTTGGGGGTCTATGGTCGTAACTTCAATGTAGTCAATACATTGTATTCCCTGGGCATGTCTATCTGGTACATGGGAACCTCATATATCCATGGTGGTCCGACGATGCAACGCCATCTTTTCATTCCTATACAAGATCCGCCATCACTTCACACCTGATGCCCTTAAACTCCTCATCCACGCCCACGTATTTCCCCATATCCAATACTGTCTATCCGTGTGGGGAGGAGCCGCCCAGTGTCACTTGCACCGAGTGCAAAAGACTGTAAACTTCGCGGCCAGGCTGGTGACGGGAGTGCGGCGTTTTGAGCATGTGACACCTGCCCTGGTGTCGCTTGGCTGGCAGAGAGTCGATGAGATGGTGCGCCAGCACGACCGCATCCAGGTGCACAGAGCGCTTAACGCCGAGCAGTGTCCTCCCGCCATCAGGGCCATGCTTGTCCGGCGAGCCCATGTATCGCTACGCGAGTCCCGAGCTGCTGCAGCAGGAGCGCTGGAACTGCCGTTGTGTAAGCTGTCGAGCAGCCAGCGTGCGTTTGCATTTAGAGCGGCGAAAACCTGGAACACTGACATCTCTAAGGTCTAAGGTGAACACCCGCAGTCGGGGTTGCGGTTTCCGATATGTGGATAGCATGTGACCTGCATTGACCGCTTCAATTTTCTTATGGTTGGTGGTTAAGCCTCATACCGTGCGATGACAGGCCTACCATGTACAATGTGTTCTCTTTTACTGACCGCGATCGTATTGCTTTTTATCGTGTTTACACTGTGCCTTTGTATTTAGATATAACTACACATGTACTCTGACTGGATACGTAAAAGCCACAACGTGGATGTATCTTAATACATGACTTTGACTTTGACTTTGACTTTGGTACAACATCAGTTACTGATAATCTCAAGATGATGACCTCTCTGAGTTGATTGGTAGATGGTGATGGTGAACAGCGAGGTAAACGTACAGACAATACATTGCTGATACTGATGTCGCTAGCGAATTACTATGCTCCACAGAACCAGCTTTCCTCTCAGAAAATAAACAGAAACACACATGATCTATATTTTGTTTATTTCGAGGATGAATAGCGATATTCTTTCTTCACGATCATCAAATATTTCACATACACAGTGAACGATGTTAAAATTCAGCAAATATTGAACATCACAGATTGTGGGCTGTCATACTTGATTCTCTTCAATTAAGTATTTATTTTCTTTAACCCTCGTCAGTGCAGGGGGATGCACATGTTGTTGATGCAACCCCCCCCCCTCGGGTTTTCGAGAATAACTCGCGTAAATATCAACCGATTACGATGAAACTTTCAGTACCCTACTTGTTAACAATTTGACACATATACTGTTTTTTTTTAAAGTTGTAGGTCACATGACCAGACCTATGACCTGTTTTTCAAGGTCATGTCAGGCGCAACTGGCGTCCCGTAGTATTGATCCTTGTAACTCGTGCAGTTTCATAGTGTTTGTTGTTCAGGAGCATATGCACAGGTGTTTCCAGGTGACAGTTGTGGTTTCCATTGAGATTGTGATCTCGATTGACCTTTTCAGAGGTAAACCGAGGTCACTGACCTCCGATGACCTAATATTACTTTTTTGGCTTCTGGCAGTTTCTAGGACATTTTGTGACGCTGATTTTAAATTTGAGATCCATTTGACATAATTATATGTTCCACTGGGATCATGCGCCCCAACAGGTCAACCGAGGTCACTGACTTCAAATGACCTGACATGACCTGACATGACCTTTTTGGAATTTGGCAGTTTCTAGGACATTTTGTGACGCTGATTTCAAATTTGGCACCCATTTAGCATAATTATATACTCATTCGCGATTCTAGCTCGATTGAATTCAATTTATACGCATTTACAATTTGGTTGAATTTTGGGTCATTGACATGACCTCAGAGGTCACCTAATGACCTAGGACCTTAAAATCGGATAGCAATGGCTTCCTCTCGTGACAAGAAACACGATAGTTTTTAATCGAATCTCTAGCCCAATTAGGGGCGAAACGCTAGGGGGTTGTACCCCCCCCCCCCCCCTGCACGGTCACGCACCTATCGGACGCTGCACGGGCGAGGGTTAAGCAACGTTTTAATAAAGCTTTTAATTTCTTTAAATTAAGCATTTGTTTGGCTCGTCCAATGACATTTTTTTTCAGGTGCTCGTCCATTAATATACTTTAATGGACGAGCGCCTGAAAACAAAATTGTTATGGGACGAGCCGAAGGCGAGTTCAATACAAAATATTTCAAGCGCAAGTTCATTCAATATTTTAACATGCAACTGTTCGCCCGATCCAATAATCCAATAATTCATGATCAAATATGGTATGATCCAATAACAAAAGTGGTATTGGATCCTGTAGAGTCCCTCGTCACTTCCGGTGTTTTCCCCTATTGGCTTCAGCATTACGATCCACAAACACATGCATTTATTGGTAAAATCTGTGTAACACATGCTGAATAGGAAACGGCCTCTCAGTTGCATGATAATGTATATTATCATGCAAAGTCCAATATCAGAGGATGTCTGGCGATTCACGCATGGTCTGGCAAAACGCAAATTTCGAGTATTCATCAGCCAGTCGAAAAGGGGGATAATATTATTATCCGCCGTTTTAGCCATCGCAACTGACCGTTAATTTTGTTATCAGGTCAGTAGCGAAACGGGTAGTTGTTACAGCCATTTTAATAATATTATTGTTTGGACAGTGAGCTCTAATGCATTGCGGGTGCATTGGTCTATCATGTGCGCTCGCAAAATTATATATAATTACGTTTCCAATTAAAAGCCATCTCAGGTTCTAAGTTTTCTTGGAGGCGAACAAACTTGTTTCCCATTTTGCTTTATAGCCTTCATAAAACCCTATCATTTAGCATTTAAAGTCTACGAATCCTACGAATCCAGTATATAACAACTGTACATTTTTCTAACCTTCGTGAACACGTCCGAACATACCAGATTCTTAGTGGATTTGTAACTGTATGCAAACTGACTGTTAGTTTTGTTATTTGGGCAGTTAGTGTAATTGAATTGGGTGGTAATGTTAACAAACGGTGTGGATAATATTGTTATCTGGGCAATGCTACAATACAATATTAGTGCATTGTACCGTTATTTGGACGTTATATGATTGTTTTATTTCTGATGAAGATATGTATAAGATACGGGTGTCAAAAACGATTTTTATATTTTACCCACATAAAAGCCATGCCCTTTGTTCTTAACCCCCCCCCCCCCCCCCAACAAAAACAAACCTTTTTAGATGATGGGATTTTGAATTACACGGCTGCACAAATGGATTATAATAAAATCAGCCCGCAACAGATTTTGGCCAACATGAACTATTCAGGTCGAGCAGGCCACGGTATTTTCACTTAACAAACTCGCTGTGCTCGTCCGTTAAGTAAGCAAATTGTCCTCATTTCATTCGGACAATTTGCACAGTTGTCAAAACTTTTTCTTCGTTCGACTGTTAACTATGGGAAATAATGCGCTCACTTCGTTTGGGCATTATTCCAAAATACCGTGGTCTGCTCGAGCCGAATAATCCCTGTTAGCCAACATTTGTTGTGGGCTAATGATATATTACTAAGCACTTCATTCACTGCACTACGTTTTTGTTGGTATGCATAATCTTCTATTTTTGTATCGGAAAATGGCAATATTTACAAATTATGTCAAATAATTACTGACATCTTTGTTCTGAAAACTATCATACAGACTAGGCATGTTGATTGTTTTTAGCACACAATATATTCTGAAATTCTCACACCTCACCACTTCTGCCGCCATAAGTCAGAATAACGGGTGGATCATGTTCACTGAATGAGGTTGGTACCATAAGCACTACAACTAGGTATATAATTACTGTGGCTTTAGCACACTGCCCCTCCAGCAGCTGCAATGCAATCACATCAGCCACCTTGCATTTGATTGGTTGTCAAGCCCAAAATGTTTAATATGCTTCAATCTTCAAGCTGAAGACCCAGCAAATGGACAAGCATCATTCAAGTATATGCAGCTTTGTCAGTTGTCTTCAGTTCCTCGGCCTCCAGCTACAAGTTCCACAGGGAGTTGATAAGACTGATCAGTAACACTCTTGCCCATCCTCCTCCACCATTGTATTGTATTGTATTGTATTGTATTACGATCGTGGGGTTATCCACAATAAGTCGTGGCTATTACCACCCCGAGTCAAACGGTACAGGAATAGAAACATGCAGGTCCAAAACACGAGACATATGCCACACACACATACATACACACACACAAACACATTCAGCGACGTCCTGTATCGCCAGCGGTTGTCAGATGTGCCTCCACAGCACGAACAAAGCACCGCTGTGTCATTTCGGTGACACCGGCAGGCAGTGCGTTGTACAACGCTGGAGCATGATAGGCAAATCGTCGTTTACCAGCCTCGGTTCTCGGTCTGGGGAGACGCAGGAGTCTGTCCTGCCGGGTGGTCCTCTCCCGTGCGTCACGACACCGGACAAACAAGCTCGCGAGCGAATCAGGCGCGCCCTGCCGCAGTACCTTGTGGGTCAAGGCAAGCGTGCGAGCCTCTGCCATCTGTCGGGGCGCCATCCAGCGGAGTTGCTCACGCAGATCAGCCACATGATCGAATTTACGTCGTCCAAAGATGACTCTGGCAGCAAAGTTCAATATCTTTTGAATCCTGTCGAAATTGTTCTGGGTGCCATTCCCATAGACTGTAAGGCAGTAGCTGATCCGCGCGAGCACCAACGCTGTTACAAGAATTTTGATGACGCCGTCGGGAAGATAATGCCGGCAATGAGATAGGCCGATCAGCACGCCCATGCATTTCCGGCTCAGCTCGGACACGTGTGGATCCCAGGACAGGGCGCTGTCAAAGACGACTCCCAGGTTCCTCACCTCCGTTCGCGGCTGCAAGACTACGTCGCAGAAGCTTACTTTAATATCTGGGAGAGAGCGTAAATTCTGGCGGCTGCCAAAAATGATGAGTTGAGTTTTGTTTGCGTTAACCTTGAGAGCATGCGAGCGGAACCAACTGCTCAGCGAAGCCAGCGAACCTTCCATGCGCGAGGTGAGTCCCCTGAGGTCATCTTTCGGCCCGCTCACCAACACCTGGGTATCATCGGCGTATTGGAAGACAAGTGCTCCCTCTGAGTACAATGACAGGTCATTTGAGAAAATTGTGAACAGAAGTGGGCCTAATGAAGAGCCTTGAAATACACCCATGTTGTTGGCGAGCGGCCGTGACAGCACCCCGCAACCGGACCCATCGGTCAGTGACACACTCTGGGTGTGTCCCTGAAGATAGGCGGCGAACCAGGAGGCTTCAATGCCGTACAAACACAGTTTTTGAAGAAGAATTTTGTGGCCAATGACGTCAAAACATTTGCTCAAATCAATTAGGCACAACATTGAAATCTCCCCCCTATCGGTGGCGGCCAGGATTTGGTCAGAAATAGACAAAAGCGCGGTTTCAGTGGAATGACGGGGTCGGAAACCGTGCTGAGTGGATGAGAGAAGGTGGTTGCAGGTAAGGTAGTGGTAGAGCTGCCGATGGACGACGCGCTCGACTATTTTGGTGATGACTGGGACGAGGGATATTGGGCGGAAGTTTGAAGGGTCGGATGGGTCTCCGGATTTATGGATGGGGTTGACTATGGAGTGTTTCCAATGATCTGGGATGTCGGGCCGGGTCAGACAGGAGTTGATAATGTGGAGGATGACGTCACCGATAGCTGGGAAACCGGCCCTCAGCATGCAGATGCACACACCATCAGCGCCGCAGACAGCCGAGTTCCGCATGCTGAAGACCGTGTGTCCGAGCATCTCCCGAGTCACGGAAGAGAGCGCGAACGAGCAGGCCCCGACACGGGGGAGATGCGTCCCAACAACAGGGACCGGTCCCCGCGCCCCGATCTCCGCAGCCACCCGGGGACCCACAGAGACGAAAAACTCGTTAAGTTGATCCGCCGTCGCGTCTGGCCGGACTGACCTCCCGTCCCTCTTCCTCGAGATCACCGTCGTTGATGAGACCGATGAGTTGAAACCAATTTCCAATGCTTTTCAATGAATTTCCAATGACAATGAAACCAATTATTTACTTGACCTACTCAGTACAAAATCAACAAAAATTATCACTTATAAGCCTCTACAAACACAATCACCAACATTTCGCTGGGTCAGTTAACCCGCGCCGCACTGCAGGGGCTTTGCGCCGAACACGAACTGCAGGGGGGAGTTGATTTCCGCCCCCCCCCCCCCCTGAGATCTCGAAAACTACGCAATGTAGCGAGAAGCGGAAAAAGGCATTGGATAGCTTCATACATGTTCTATCGAAAGTATTTCAGTGTTTTTTTAAGTCAAATCAAAATTGAGGTCACCAGAGGTCATCAAAGGTCAAATTTTCCAGTTTTTCCTGCTTTAGGACATCGCTCCAGAAATTCCCATATATCTCAGAAACGATGATAGTTAGAAACAAACGGAAAAACAAACGCCAGCCAGTGAAATTTATAATCGCAAAGTGTCCTCAGATTTGATCTCAGGTCAATATTTGAGGCTCCAGAGGTCAAAAAGGGGAAAAAATCCGTTTTTTTGCTAAATCGTTTTTTGCTATTAACTTGTTACCTAATAAAGATAACGAAAAACTGTTTACGCCATTGTGTTTATCTTGTCAAGGCACTTTGAATGATATATATATGGTGACCTTGTTAAGTCAACTTAACAATTTGACCTAAGGTCAAGGTCAAGTGGTGACCCAAGTAGGGCATGTTGCATATGGGAAGACGTGTCTCGACGAGACAAACACATTGATGTCTGTTTTACTTCTTTATCTTCATTATGTCGAGAGTTATTGACACAAAAGTGATGGTGACCTCGCATGACCTCAAATGACCCAATAGGGGTCACTGAACACAACTTACACTTGGATCATCAAGAATATCCTATAATAACATGATCCAGAAGTAATTGGACTAGTACCATGCATATCCTTGAAATAGGAAGCATTTGTATATTTCCCCATTGACTTATTATGGGGAGGTTACGAAATTGACCTGACCTTAGGTCACCGATATCAAAATTCCGAGAGATAAGAATTGTAAGTACTGATGCCCTCATGAGATCCTGTAAGTTTCAACCTGATCGGTGAAAAAACTCTGGCTTTGGCAAAACTGCAAACATTTTTGGTGGTGGGGTCAC